>JAXLNO010002283.1:99378-131481 GCA_038087875.1 Malacoraja senta | reverse complement strand
TTATGGCGACCTTGCCGGAAATATGGCGACCTTGCCTGATTTTTGGCGATCTTGCCGGAAATATTGCGACCTTGCTGGAAACATGGGGACCTTGCCGGATTTGTGGCGATCTTGCCGGATTTATGGCGACCTTTTCCGGAAATATGGCGACCTTGCCGGATTTGTGGCGACCTTGCCGGAAATATTGCGAACTTGATGGAAATATGGGGACCTTGCCGTATTTGTGGCTACCTTGCCGGATTTATTGCGACTTTGTCGGAAATATGGCGACATTGCCGGATTTGTGTCGACCTTGCCGGATTTATGACGACCTTGCCGGATTTGTGGCGACCTTGCCGGAAATATGGCGACCTCGCCGGATTTGTGGCGAACTTGCCGGGTTTATGGCGACCTTGCCGGAAATATGGCGACCTTGCCGGATTTGTGGCGACCTTGCCGGAAATATTGCGACCTTGCTGGAAATATGGGGATTTTACCGGATTTGTGGCGACCTTGCCGGAAATATGGAGACCTTGCCGGAAATATAGCGACCTTGCCGGATTTGTGGCGACCTTGCCGGATTTACTGCGACCTTGTCGGAAATATGGCGAGCTTGCCGGATTGTGGCGACCTTGCCGGAAATATTGCGACCTTGCTGGAAATATGGGGACCTTGCCGTATTTGTCGCGACCTTGCCGGATTTATGGCGACTTTGCCGGAAATATGGCGACATTGCCGGATTTGAGGCGACCTTGCCGGATTTATGACGACCTTGCCGGATTTATGGCGACCTTGCCTGAAATATGGCGACCTTGCCGAATTTGTGGCGACCTTGCCGGATTTATGGCGACCTTGCCGGATTTGTGGCGACCTTGCCGGATTGATGGCGACCTTGCCGGATTTATGGCGACATATGGAGAGGGTCAGAACTGGACCTAGGGTTGAGATTTTTGTTTGGAGAAAGGCTAACTTTGAGGAGACGCGAAAGGATTTAAAAGGAGTGAATTGGGACATGTTGTTTTATGGGAAGGATGTAGAAGAAAAATGGACGACATTTAAGGGTGACATTTTAAGAGTACAGAATCTTTATGTCCCAGTTCGGTTGAAAGGAAATAGTAAAAAATGGAAAGAGCCATGGCTTTCAAGGGAAATTGGACACTTGGTTCGGAAAAAGAGAGAGATCTACAATAATTATAGGCAGCATGGAGTAAATGAGGTGCTTGAGGAGTATAAAGATTTTTAAAAGAATATTAAGAAAAAAGTTAGAAAAGCTAAAAGAAGATATGAGGTTGCTTTGGCAAGTATGGTGAAAGTAAATCCAAAGGGTTTCTACAGCTATATTAATAGCAAAAGGATAACAAGGAATAAAATTGGTCCATTAGAGAGTCAGAGTGGACAGCTATCTGCAGAGCCAAAAGAGATGGGGGAGATATTGAACAATTTCTTTTTCTTCGGTATTCACGAAGGAGAAGGATATGGAATTATGTGAGGTAAGGGAAATAAGCAGAGTAGCAATGGAAACTGTGAGATTCAAAGAACCATATAACCATAACAGTACGGAAACAGGCCATCTCGGCCCATCAAGTCCGTGCCGAACATTTTTTTTAAATTAAATTAAAAATATCCTTTAAAAATAGATTGGATGGGTATATGGACGGGAAGGAATGGAGGGTTATGGTCTGAGTGCAGGTAGATGGGACTAGGGGAAGTATTTATTTTTAATTTAATTTTAAAAAAATGGCGACCTCGCCGGATTTGTGGCGAACTTGCCGGATTTATGGCGACCTTGCCGGAAATATGGCGACCTTGCCGGATTTGTGGCGACCTTACCGGAAAAATTGCGACCTTGCTGGAAATATGGGGACCTTGCCGGATTTGTGGCGACCTTGCCGGATTTACGGCGACCTTGTCGGAAATATGGCGAGCTTGCCGGATTGTGGCGACCTTCCCGGAAATATTGCGACCTTGCTGGAAATATGGGGACCTTGCCGTATTTGTCGCGACCTTGCCGGATTTATGGCGACTTTGCCGCAAATATGGCGACATTGCCGGATTTGAGGCGACCTTGCCGGATTTATGACGACCTTGCAGGATTTATGGCGACCTTGCCTGAAATATGGCGACCTTGCCGGATTTGAGGCGACCTTGCCGGAAATATGGCGACCTCGCCGGATTTGTGGCGACCTTGCCGGAATTGTGGCGACCTTGCCGGGAATATCGCGATCTCGCCGGATTTGTGGCGACCTTGCCGGATTTATGGCGACCTTGCCGGATTTATGGCGACCTTGCCTGAAATATGGCGACCTTGCCGAATTTGTGGCGACCTTGCCGGATTTATGGCGACCTCGCCGGATTTGTGGCGACCTTGCCGCATTTATGGCGACCTTGCCGGAAATATAGCGACCTCGCCGGATTTGTGGCCAACTTGCCGGATTTATGGCGACCTTGCCGGAAATATGGCGACCTTGCCAGATTTGTGGCGACCTTGCCGGAAATATTGCGACCTTGCTGGAAATATGGGGACCTTGCCGGATTTGTGGCGACCTTCCCGGAAATATGGCGACCTTGCCGGAAATATAGCGACCTTGCCGGATTTGTGGCGACCTTGCCGGATTTACGGCGACCTTGTCGGAAATATGGCGAGCTTGCCGGATTGTGGCGACCTTGCCGGAAATATTGCGACCTTGCTGGAAATATGGGGACCTTGCCGTATTTGTCGCGACCCTGCCGGATTTATGGCGACTTTGCCGCAAATATGGCGACCTTGCCGGATTTATGGCGAACTTGCCGGATTTGTGGCGAACTTGCCGGAAATATGGGGACACCGCCGGATTTCTGGCGACATTGCCGGATTTATGACGACCTTGCCTTATTTATGGCGACCTTGCCTGAAATATGGCGACCTTGCCGAATTCGTGGTGACCTTGCCGGATTGATGGCGACCTCGCCGGATTGTGGCGACCTTGCCGGATTTATGGCGACCTTTCCGGAAATATGGCGACCTCGCCGGATTTGTGGCGACCTTGCCGGATTTATGGCGACCTCGCCGGATTGTGGCGACCTTGCCGCATTTATGGCGATCTTGCCGGATTTGTGGCGAACTTGCCGGATTTATGACGACCTTGCCGGAAATATGGCGACTTCGCCGGTTTGTGGCGGCCTTGCAGGATTTATGGCGACCTTGCCGGAAATATGGCGACCTCGCCGGATTTGTGGCGACCTTGCCGAAATTGTGGCGACCTTGCCGGGAATATCGCGATCTCGCCGGATTTGTGGCGACCTTGTCGGATTTATGGCGACCTTGCCGGATTTATGGCGACCTTCCCCTGAAATATGGCGACCTTGCAGAATTTGTGGCGACCTTGCCGGATTTATGGCGACCTCGCCGGATTTGTGGCGACCTTGCCGCATTTATGGCGACCTTGCCGGATTTGTGGCGAACTTGCCGGATTTATGACGACCTTGCCGGAAATATGGCGACTTCGCCGGTTTGTGGCGACCTTGCAGGATTTATGGCGACCTTGCCGGAAATATGGCGACCTTGCCGGATTTGAGGCGACCTTGCCGGATTTGTGGCGACCTTGCCGGAAATATTGCGACCTTGCTGGAAATATGGGGACCTTGCCGTATTTGTCGCGATCTTGACGGATTTATGGCGACTTTGCCGGAAATATGGCGGCATTGCCGGATTTGAGGCGACCTTGCCGGATTTATGACGACCTTGCAGGATTTCTGGCGACATTGCCGGATTTATGGCGACCTTGCCTGAAATATGGCGACCTTGCCGAATTTGTGGCGACCTTGCCGGATTTATGGCGACCTCGCCGGATTTGTGGCGACCTTGCCGCATTTATGGCGACCTTGCCGGAAATATGGCGACCTCGCCGGATTTGTGGCGACCTCGCCGGATTTGTAGCGAACTTGCCGGATTTATGACGACCTTGCCGGAAATATGGCGACTTCGCCGGATTTGTGGCGACCTTGCCGGATTTGAGGCTACCTTGCCGGAAATATGGCGACCTCGCCGGATTTGTGGCGACCTCGCCGGAAATATGGCGACCTCGCCGGATTTGTGGCGACCTTGCCGAAATTGTGGCGACCTTGCCGGGAATATCGCGATCTCGCCGGATTTGTGGCGACCTTGTCGGATTTATGGCGACCTTGCCGGATTTATGGCGACCTTCCCTGAAATATGGCGACCTTGCCGAATTTGTGGCGACCTTGCCGGATTTATGGCGACCTCGCCGGATTTGTGGCGACCTTGCCGCATTTATGGCGAACTTGCCGGATTTGTGGCGAACTTGCCGGATTTATGACGACCTTGCCGGAAATATGGCGACTTCGCCGGTTTGTGGCGACCTTGCAGGATTTATGGCGACCTTGCCGGAAATATGGCGACCTTGCCGGATTTGAGGCGACCTTGCCGGATTTGTGGCGACCTTGCCGGAAATATTGCGACCTTGCTGGAAATATGGGGACCTTGCCGTATTTGTCGCGACCTTGACGGATTTATGGCGACTTTGCCGGAAATATGGCGACATTGCCGGATTTGAGGCGACCTTGCCGGATTTATGACGACCTTGCAGGATTTCTGGCGACATTGCCGGATTTATGGCGACCTTGCCTGAAATATGGCGATCTTGCCGAATTTGTGGCGACCTTGCCGGGTTTATGGCGACCTCGCCGGATTTGTGGCGACCTTGCCGCATTTATGGCGACGTTGCCGGAAGTATGGCGACCTCGCCGGATTTGTGGCGACCTCGCCGGATTTGTGGCGAACTTGCCGGATTTATGACGACCTTGCCGGAAATATGGCGACTTCGCCGGATTTGTGGCGACCTTGCCGGATTTGAGGTTACCTTGCCGGAAATATGGCGACCTCGCCGGATTTGTGGCGACCTTGCCGGGCTTGTGGCGACCTTGCCGGAAATATCGCGATCTCGCAGGATTTGTGGCGACCTTGCCGGATTTATGGCGACATTGCCGGATTTATGGCGACCTTGCTGGATTTGTGGCGACCTTGCCGAATTTATGGCGATCTTGACGGAAATATGGCGACCTCGCTGGATTTGTGGCGACCTTGCCGGATCTATGGCTACCTCGCCGGATTTATGGCGACCTCGCCGGATTTGTGGCGACCTCGCCGGATTTGTGGCGAGCTTGCCGGATTTATGACGACCTTGCCGGAAATATGGCGACTTCGCCGGATTTGTGGCGACCTTGCCGGATTTGAGGCTACCTTGCCGTAAATATGGCGACCTCGCCGGATTTGTGGCGACCTTGCCGGACTTGTGGCGACCTTGCCGGATTTATGGCTACCTCGCCGGATTTATGGCGATCTTGCCGGATTTGTGGCGACGTTGCCGAACCTATGGCGACCTTGACGGAAATATGGCGACCTTGCTGGATTTGTGGCGACCTTGCCGGAAATATGGCGACCTTGCCGGAAATATGGCGACCTGGCCGGATTTATGGCAACCTTGCTGGAAATATGGCGACCTTGCCGGAAATATGGCGACCTTGCTGGAAATATGGGGACCTTGCCGTATTTGTCGCGACCTTGACGGATTTATGGCGACTTTGCCGGAAATATGGCGACATTGCCGGATTTGAGGCGACCTTGCCGGATTTATGACGACCTTGCAGGATTTCTGGCGACATTGCCGGATTTATGGCGACCTTGCCTGAAATATGGCGATCTTGCCGAATTTGTGGCGACCTTGCCGGATTTATGGCGACCTCGCCGGATTTGTGGCGACCTTGCCGCATTTATGGCGACCTTGCCGGAAATATGGCGACCTCGCCGGATTTGTGGCGACCTCGCCGGATTTGTGGCGAACTTGCCGGATTTATGACGACCTTGCCGGAAATATGGCGACTTCGCCGGATTTGTGGCGACCTTGCCGGATTTGAGGCTACCTTGCCGGAAATATGGCGACCTCGCCGGATTTGTGGCGACCTTGTCGGGCTTGTGGCGACCTTGCCGGAAATATCGCGATCTCGCAGGATTTGTGGCGACCTTGCCGGATTTATGGCGACATTGCCGGATTTATGGCGACCTTGCTGGATTTGTGGCGACCTTGCCGAATTTATAGCGACCTTGCCGGAAATATGGCGACCTCGCCGGATTGTGGCGACCTTGCCGGAATTGTGGCGATCTTGTCGGAAATATGGCGACATTGCCGGATTTGAGGCGACCTTGCCGGATTATTGGCGACCTTGCCGGAAATATGGCGACCTCGCCGGATTTGTGGCGACCTTGCCGGACTTATGGCGACCTTGCCGGAAATATGGCGACCTTGCCGGAAATATGGCGACCTTGCTGGATTTGTGGCGACGTTGCCGGAAATATGGCGACCTTGGCGGAAATATGGCGACCTGGCCGGATTTATGGCCACCTTGCCGGAAATATGGCGACCTTGCCATAAATATAGCGACTTTGCCTGATTTGTGGCGACCTTGCCGGATTTATGGCGACGTTGCCGGAAATATGGCGACCTTGCCGGATTTGTGGCGACCTCGCCGGATTTGTGGCGACCTCGCCGGATTTGTGGCGAGCTTGCCGGATTTATGACGACCTTGCCGGAAATATGGCGACTTCGCCGGATTTGTGGCGACCATGCCGGATTTGAGGCTACCTTGCCGTAAATATGGCGACCTCGCCGGATTTGTGGCGACCTTGCCGGACTTGTGGCGACCTTGCCGGATTTATGGCTAGCTCGCCGGATTTATGGCGACCTTGCCGGATTTGTGGCGACCTTGCCGAACTTATGGCGACCTTGACGGAAATATGGCGACCTTGCTGGATTTGTGGCGACCTTGCCGGAAATATGGCGACCTGGCCGGATTTATGGCAACCTTGCTGGAAATATGGCGACCTTGCCGGAAATATGGCGACCTTGTCGGATTTGTGGCGACCTTGCCGGATTCATGGCGACCTTGCCGGAAATAGGGCGACCTCGCCGGATTTGTGGCGACCTTCCCGAATTTGTGAAGACCTTGCCGGAAATATGTCGACCTTGACGGATTTTTGGCGTCCTTTCCGTAGTTATGGCGACCATGTCGGAAATATAGCGACCTTGCCGGATTTGTGGCGACCTTGCCGGAAATATGGCGACCTTGCTGGAAATATGGGGACCTTGCCCGATTTGTGGCTACCTTGCCGGATTTATGGCGACCTTGCCGGAAATATGGCGACCTTGCCGGATTTGTGGCGATCTTGCCGGAAATATTGCGACCTTGCTGAAAATATGGGGACCTTGCCGTATTTGTGGCTACCTTGCCGGATTTATGGCGACATTGTCGGAAATATGGCGACATTGCCGGATTTGTGGCGACCTTGCCGGATTTATGACGACCTTGCCGGATTTGTGGCGACCTTGCCGGAAATATGGCGACCTCGCCGGATTTGTGGCGACCTTGCCGGATTTATGGCGACCTTGCCGGAAATATGGCGACCTTGCCGGATTTGTGGCGACCTTGCCGAAAATATTGCGACTTTGCTGGAAATATGGGGACCTTCCCCGATTTGTGGCGACCTTGTCGGAAATATGGCGACCTTGCCGGAAATATAGCGACCTTGCCGGATTTGTGGCGACCTTGCCGGATTTATGGCGACCTTGTCGGAAATATGGCGAACTTGCCGGATTTGTGGCGACCTTGCCGGAAATATTGCGAACTTGCTGGAAATATGGGGACCTTGCCGTATTTGTCGCGACCTTGCCGGATCTATGGCAACATTGCCGGAAATATGGCGACATTGCCGGATTTGAGGCGACCTTGCCGGATTTATGACGACCTTGTAGGGGAGAAAGAAGAAAACGATAATAAACAGAGAATAAGTGGTGGTGGGTTTCTTAAATGTGTATATTTTAATGCTAGGAGCATCGTAAGAAAGGTGGTTGAGCTTAGAGTTTGGATTGATACCTGGAAGTATGATGTTGTGGCGATCAGTGAAACACGGTTGCAGGGGGGCTGTGATTGGAAACTAAACATTCCAGGATTTCGTTGCTTCAGGGGTGATAGAATTGGAGGGGCAAGAGGTGGGGCTGTTGCATTGCTTGTCAAGGAAGATATTACAGCAGTGCTTTGGCAGGATAGATTAGAGGGCTCGTCTAGGGAGGCTATTTGGGTGGAGCTGAGAAATGGGAAAGGTGTAGCAACACATATAGGGGTGTATTATAGACCGCCAAATGGGGAGCGAGAATTGGAAGAGCAAATATGTAAGGAGATAGCAGATATTAGTAGTAAGCACAAGGTAGTGATTGTGGGAGATTTCAATATTCCACACATAGACTGGGAAACACATTCTGTAAAAGGGCTGGATGGTTTGGAGTTTGTAAAATGTGTGCAGGATAGTTTTTTGCAGCAATACATAGAGGTGCCTACTAGAGAAGGGGCAGTGCTGGACCTCCTGTTAGGAAATGAGACCGGGCAGGTGGCGGAGGTAAGGGTTGGGGAGCGCTTCGGGTCCAGTGATCACAATACCAGTAGTTTCAATATAATTATGGAGAGGGTCAGAACTGGACCTAGGGTTGAGATTTTTGATTGGAGAAAGGCTAACTGAGGAGATGCGAAAGGATTTAAAAGCAGTGAATTGGGACATGTTGTTTTATGGGAAGGAGGTAGAAGAGAAATGGAGGACATTTAAAGGTGAAATTTTAAGAATACAGAATCTTTATGTACCTGCTCGGTTGAAAGGAAATAGTATAAATTGGAAAGAGCCAGGGTTTTCAAGGGAAATTGGACACGGTTCGGAAAAAGAGAGAAATCTACAATATTTATAGGCAGCATGGAGTAAATCAGGTGCTTGAGGAGTATAAAGAATGTAAAAAGAATATTAAGAAAGAAATTAGAAAAGCTAAAAGTAGATATGAGGTTGCTTTGGCAAGTAAGGTGAAAGTAAATCCAAAGGGTTTCTACAGCTATATTAATAGCTAAAGGATAACAAGGAATAAAATTGGTCCATTAGAGAGTCAGTGGACAGCTATCTGCAGAGCCAAAAGAGATGGGGGAGATACTAAACAACTTCTTTTCTTCGGTATTCACGAAGGAGAAGGATATGGAATTATGCGAGGTAAGGGAAACAAGCAGAGTAGCAATGGAAACTATGAGATTCAAAGAAGAGGAGGTGCGGACACTTTTGAAAAAGATGAAAACGGATAAGTCTCCAGGTCCTGACAGGATCTTCCCGAGGACATTGAGGGAAGTTAGTGTAGAAATAGCAGGGGCTATGAGAGAAATATTTCAAATGTCATTAGGAACGGGAATAGTGCCGGAGGATTGGCGTACTGCGCATGTTGTTCCGTTGTTTCAAAAGGGTTCTAAGAGTAAACCTAGCAATTATAGACCTGTTAGTTTGACGTCAGTGGTGGGCAAATTAATGGAAAGGATACTTAAAGATAATATATATCAGCATCTGGATAAGCAGGGTCTGATTAGGAACAGTCAACATGGATTTGTGCCTGGAAGGTCATGTTTGACTAATCTTCCAGAATTTTTCGAAGAGGTTACTAGGGAAATTGATGAGGGTTAAGCAGTGGATGTTGTCTATATGGACTTCAGTAAGGCCTTTGACAAGGTTCCTCATGGAAGGTTGGTTAAGACGATTCAATTGTTGGGTATTAATAGTGGAGTAGCAAGATGGATTCAACAGTGGCTGAATGGGAGATGCCAGAGAGTAGTGGTGGATGGCTGTTTGCAGGTTGGAGGCCGGTGACTAGTGGGGTGCCTCAGGGGTCTGTGTTGGGTCCACTGTTGTATGTCATGTACATCAATGATCTGGATGATGGTGTGGAAAATTGGATTAGTAAGTATGCAGATGATACTAAGATAGGTGGTGTGGTGGATAATGAAGTAGATTTTCAAAGTCTACAGAGAGATTTAGGCCATTTGGAAGAGTGGGCTGAAAGATGGCAGATGGAGTTTAATGCTGATAAAAGTGAGGTACTACATCTCGGCAGGACAAATCAAAATAGGACGTACATGGTAAATGGTAGAAATTGAGGAATGCAGTTGAACAGAGGAATCTAGGAATAACTGTGCATAGTTCCCTGAAGGTGGAATCTCATGTAGATAGGGTGGTAAAGAAAGCTTTTGGGGTGCTGGCCTTTATAAATCAGAGCATTGAATATAGAAGTTGGGATGTAATGTTAAAATTGTACAAGGCATTGGTGAGGCCAATTCTAGAGTATGGAGTACAATTTTGGTCGCCTAATTATAGGAAGGATGTCAACAACATAGAGAGAGTACAGAGGAGATTTACTAGAATGTTGCCTGGGTTTCAGCAACTAAGTTACAGAGAAAGGTTGAACAATTTAGGTCTTTATTCTTTGGAGCGCACAAGGTTAAGAGGGGACTTGATAGAAGTCTTTAAAATTATGAGCGGGTTAGACAGAGTTGACGTGGATAAGCTTTTTCCATTGAGAGTAGGGGAGATTCAAACAAGGGGACATGACTGGAGAATTAAGGGACAGAAGTTTAGGGGTAACATTAGGGGGAACTTCTTTACTCAGAGGGTGGTAGCTGTGTGGAATGAGCTTCCAGTGGAAGTGGTGGAGGCTGGTTCGATTTTATCCTTTAAAAATAGATTGGATGGGTATATGGACGGGAAAGGAATGGAGGGTTATGGTCTGAGTGCAGGTAGATAGGACTAGGGGGAAGTATTTATTAAAAAAAAAATAATAATAAAATTAAAAAAATAAAAATAATAATAATAATAATAATAATGTTCGGCACGGACTTGAAGGGCCGAGATGGCCTGTTTCCGTGCTGTAATGGTTATATGGTTATACGGTTATATGGTTGCCGCATTGGCTGAAATATGGCGACCTTGCCGAATTTGTGGCGACCTTGCCGGTTTTATGGCTACCTTGCCGGATTTGTGGCGACCTTGCCGGATTTATGGCGACCTTGCCGGATTTATGGCGACCTTGCCGGAAATATGGCGACCTCGCCGGATTTGTGTCGACGTTGCCGGATTTATGACGACCTTGCCGGAAATATGGCGACTTCGCCGGATTTGTGGCGACCTTGCCGGATTTGAGGCGACCTTGCTGGAAATATGGCGACCTCGCCGGATTGTGGCGACCTTGCCGGAATTGTGGCGATCTTGTCGGAAATATGGCGACATTGCCGGATTTGAGGCGACCTTGCCGGATTATTGGCGACCTTGCCGGAAATATGGCGACCTCGCCGGATTTGTGGCGACCTTGCCGGACTTATGGCGACCTTGCCGGAAATATGGCGACCTTGCCGGAAATATGGCGACCTTGCTGGATTTGTGGCGACGTTGCCGGAAATATGGCGACCTTGGCGGAAATATGGCGACCTGGCCGGATTTATGGCCACCTTGCCGGAAATATGGCGACCTTGCCATAAATATAGCGACTTTGCCTGATTTGTGGCGACCTTGCCGGATTTATGGCGACGTTGCCGGAAATATGGCGACCTTGCCGGATTTGTGGCGACCTTGCCGGATTTATGGCGACCTTGCCGGAAATATGGCGACCTTGCCGTATTTGTGGCGACCTTGCCGGAAATATTGCGACCTTGCTGGAAATATGGGGACCTTGCTGGATTTGTGGCGACCTTGTCGGATTTATGGCGACCTTGCCGGAAATATGGCGACCTTGCCGGATTTGTGGCGATCTTGCCGGAAATATTGCGACCTTGCTGGAAATATGGGGACCTTGCCGTATTTGTGGCTACCTTGCCGGATTTATGGCGACTTTGCCGGAAATATGGCGACATTGCTGGATTTGTGGGGACCTTGCCGGATTTATGACGACCTTGCCGGATTTGTGGCGACCTTGCCGGAAATATGGCGACCTCTCCGGATTTGTGGCGACCTTGCCGGATTTATGGCGACCTTGCCGGGAATATAGCGACCTTTCCGGATTTGTGACGACCTTGCCGGAAATATTGCGACCTTGCTGGAAATATAGGGTCCTTGCCGGATTTGTGGCGACTTTGCCGGATTTATGGCGACCTTGCCGGAAATATGGCGACCTTGCCGGATTTGTGGCGACCTTGCCTGAAATATTGCGACCTTGCCAGAAATATGGCGACCTTGTCGGATTTGTGGCGACCTTGCCGGATTTATGGCGACCTTGCCGGAAATATGGCGACCTTGCCGGATTTGTGGCGACCTTGCCGGATTTGTGGCGACCTTGCCGGAAATATGTCGACCTTGCCGGATTTGTTGCGACCTTTCCGGATTTATGGCGACCATGTCGGAAATATGGCAACCTTGCCGGATTTGTGGCGACCTTGCCGGAAATATGGCGACCTTGCCGTAAATATAGCGACCTTGCCGGATTTGTGGCGACCTTGCCGGATTTATGGCGACCTTCCTGAAATATGGCGACCTTGCCTGATTTGTGGCGACCTTGCCGGAAATATTGCGACCTTGCTGGAAATATGGGGACCATGCCGGATTTGTGGCGACCTTGCCGGAAATATGGCGACTTTGCCGGAAATATAGCGACCTTGCCGGATTTGTGGCGACCTCCCCGGATTTATGGCGACCATGTCGGAAATATGGCGACCTTGCCGGATTTGTGGCGACCTTGCCGGAAATATTGCGACCTTGCTGGAAATATGGGGACCTTGCCGTATTTGTGGCGACGTTGCCGGATTTATGGCGACTTTGTCGGAAATATGGCGACATTGCCGGATTTGAGGCGACCTTGCCGGATTTATGACGACCTTGCCGGGTTTATGGCGACCTTGCCTGAAATATGGCGACATTGCCGAATTTGTGGCGACCTTGCCGGATTTATGGCGACCTTGCCGGATTTGTGGCGACCTTGCCGGAAATATGGCGGCCTTGCCGGATTTGTGGCGACCTTGCCGGATTTATGGCGACCTTGCCGAAAATATGGCGACCTTGCCGGATGAGTGGCGACCTTGCCGGATTTATGTCGTCCTTGCCGGAAATATGGCGACCTTGCCGGATTTGTGGCGACCTTGCCGGATTTATGGCGAACTTGCCGGATTTGTGGCGAACTTGCCGGAAATATGGGGACCTCGCAGGATTTCTGGCGCCCTCGCCGGAAATATGGCGAAATCGCCGGATTTATGGCGACCTTGCCGTATTTGTGGCGACCTTTCAGGAAATATGGCGACCTCGCCGGATTTGTGGCGACCTTGCCGGATTGTTGGGGACCTTGCCGGAAATATGGCGACTTCGCCGGATTTGTGGCAACCTTGCCGGATTTATGACGACCTTGCCGGAAATATGGCGACTTCGCCGGATTTGTGGCGACCTTGCCGGATTTATGGCGACCTTGCCGGATTTATGGCGACCATGTCGGAAATATGGCGACCTTGCCGGATTTGTGGCGACGTTGCCGGAAATATGGCGACCTTGCCGTAAATATAGCGAAATTGCCGGGTTTGTGGCGACCTTCCCGGATTTATGGCGACCTTGCCGGAAATATGGCGACCTTGCCGGATTTGTGGCGAACTTGCCGGAAATATTGCGACCTTTATGGAAATATGGGGACCTTGCCGGATTTATGGCGACCTTCCTGAAATATGGCGACCTTGCCGGATTTGTGGCGACCTTGCCGGAAATATTGCGACCTTGCTGGAAATATGGGGACCATGCCGGATTTGTGGCGACCTTGCCGGAAATATGGCGACTTTGCCGGAAATATAGCGACCTTGCCGAATTTGTGGCGACCTTCCCGGATTTATGGCGACCATGTCGGAAATATGGCGACTTGCCGGATTTGTGGCGACCTTGCCGGAAATATTGCGGCCTTGCTGGAAATATGGGACCTTGCCGTATTTGTGGCGACGTTGCCGGATTTATGGCGACTTTGCCGGAAATATGGTGACATTGCCGGATTTGAGGCGACCTTGTCGGATTTATGACGACCTTGCCGGATTTGTGGCGACCTTGCCGGAAATATGGCGACCTCGCCGGATTTGTGGCGACCTTGCCGGATTTAAGGCGACCTTGCCGGAAATATGGCGACCTCGCCGGATTTG
Organism: Malacoraja senta; assembly: GCA_038087875.1. Classification (NCBI taxonomy): domain Eukaryota; kingdom Metazoa; phylum Chordata; class Chondrichthyes; order Rajiformes; family Rajidae; genus Malacoraja; species Malacoraja senta. The sequence continues at coordinate 117,504 of JAXLNO010002283.1, read as the reverse complement.
TGGCGACCTTGCCGGATTTATGGCGACCTTGCCGGATTTGTGGCGACCTTGCCGGAAATATTGCGACCTTGCTGGGAATATGGGGACCTTGCCGCATTTGTGGCGACCTTGCCGGAAATATGGAGACCTTGCCGGAAATATAGCGACCTTGCCGGATTTGTGGCGACTTTGCCGGATTTATGGCGACCTTGTCGAAAATATGGCGACCATGCCGAATTTGTGGCGACCTTGCCGGATTTATGGCGACCTTGCCGGATTTGTGGCGACCTTGCCGGATTTATGGCGACCTTGCCGGAAATATGGCGACCTCGCCTGATTTGTGGCGACCTTGCCGGATTTATGACGACCTTGCCGGAAAAAGGCCCGGGGAGCCGTTGGAGCGAGGAGGAGTTACCTGGAGCTGTGAGTAGAAAAACAGCGCGGGGCTTGCTTCTACAGAGGCCCGGGGAGCCGTTGGAGCGAGGAGGAGGAGTTACCTGGAGCCGTTGGAACCCAAATCTGCAACGTTCCATCTCCAACTGCAACGTTACAGAGTAGGAGTGTGGGGGAAGCCTCTGATTGGTCGAACGGACTAGAGGAAGCAGCTGATTGGCTTGTATCCCAGGTAAGGGGATTATGAGGGCCAGGGCAGTTTACTGTTCTGGATGTCAGATGTGGGAAGTCATGGAGTCTGATAGCCCTCCAGACGTCCACATCTGCGCCAGGTGCGTCGAGATGGGGCTCCTAAGGGACCGTGTTAAGAACATGGAGCAGCAACTTGATGACCTCTGTCTGCTCAGGGAGAGCGAGGAGGTCATAGAAAGGAGTTACAGGGAGGTGGTCACTCCAAGACCACGGGAGACAGAAAACTGGGTCACAGTTAGGAAGGGCAATGGGCAGAGGCAGGGACTGGTGAGTACCCCAGTGGCTGTACACCTTGAAAATAAGTATTCATGTTTGAGTAATGGTGGGGAGACGGCCTACCTGAGGGCAGCGACAGCGGCCGGGCCTCTCGCACAAAGACCGGTCCTGGTGCTCAGAAGGGTAAGGAAAAGAAGAGGAGGGCAATTGTAATAGGGGACTCTATAGTCAGGGGTCGGATAGGCGTTTCTGTGGACGCAGACAGGAGACCCGGATGGTAGTTTGCCTCCCTGGTGCCAGTGATGTGTCTGAACGTGTCGAAGAAATCCTGAAATGGGAGGGAGAGGAGCCTGAGGTTGTGGTACATATAGGTATCAACGACATAGGTAAAAAAAGAGACGAGGTCCTGAAAGAAAAATTTAGAGAGTTAGGTAGAGAGTTAAGGAGAAGGACTGCAAAGGTAACAATCTCAGGATTACTGCCTGTGCCACGCGACAGTGAGAGTAGGAATGGAGCGAGGTGGAGGATAAATGAGTGGATGAGGGACTGGTGCAGTGGGTATGGATTCAAGTTTCTGGATCATTGGGACCTCTTTTGGGGAAGGTGCGACCTGTACTTAAAGGATGGGTTGCACTTGAACTCGAGGGGGACCAATATCCCGGCGGGTAGATTTGCAAAGGCTACTGGGGAGACTTTAAACTAGTATGGTTGGGGGGAGGGACTCAAATTGGGAAAGCTAGCAGTCAGTGTGGGAGGCAGGATGCAGAGAATGGAAGCACACTGACCCAAAATGTAGGGGAGAGAGAAGAAAAAGACAATAAACAGAGAATAAGAGAGGGTGGGTTTCTGAAATGTGTATATTTTAATGCTAGGTGCATTGTAAGAAAGGTGGATGAACTTAAAGCCTGGATTGACACCTGGAAGTATGATGTTGTGGCGATCAGTGAAACATGGTTGCAGGAGGGCTGTGATTGGAAACTAAATATTCCAGGATTTCGTTGCTTCAGGTGTGATAGAATTGGAGGGGCAAGAGGTGGAGGTGTTGCATTGCTTATCAGGGAAGATATTGCAGCAGTGCTTTGGCAGGATAGATTAGAGGGCTCTTCTAGGGAGGCTATTTGGGTGGAACTGAGAAATGGGAAAGGGGTAGCAACACTCATAGGGGTGTATTATAGACCGCCAAATGGGGAGCGGGAATTGGAAGAGCAAATATGTAAGGAGATTGCAGATATTAGTAGTAAGCACAAGGTAGTGATTGTGGGAGATTTCAATTTTCCACACATAGACTGGGAAACACATTCTGTAAATGGGCTGGATGTGTTTGAGTTTGTAAAATGTGTGCAGGATAGTTTTTTGCAGCAATACATAGAAGTACCTACTAGAGAAGGGGCGGTGCTGGACCTCCTGTTAGGAAATGAGACGGGTCAGGTGGCAGAGGTATGCGTTGGGGAACAGTTCGGGACCAGTGATCACAATACAATTAGTTTCAATATAATTATGGAGGGTCAGAACTGGACCTAGGGTTGAGATTTTTGATTGGAGAAAGGCTAACTTTGACGAGATGCGAAAGGATTTAAAAGGAGTAAATTGGGACAGTTTGTGGAAGAGAAATTGAGAAATGGAGGACATTTAAAGGTGAAATTTTAAGAGTACAAAATCTTTATGTCCCTGTTCGGTTGAAAGGAAATAGTAAAAATTGGAAAGAGCCATGGTTTTCAAGGGAAATTGGACACAGTTCGGAAAAAGAGAGAGATCTACAATAATTATAGGCAGCATGGAGTAAATGAGGTGCTTGAGGAGTATAAAAATGTAAAAAGAGTCTTAAGAAAGAAATTAGAAAAGCTAAAAGAAGATATGAGGTTGCTTTGGCAAATAAGGTGAAAGTAAATCCAAAGGGTTTCTACAGCTATATTAATAGCAAAAGGATAACGAGGGATAAAATTGGTCCATTAGAGAGTCACAGTGGACAGGTATCTGTAGAGCCAAAAGAGATGGGGGAGATATTGAACAATTTCTTTTCTTCGGTATTCACCAAGGAGAAGGATATTGAATTATGTGAGGTAAGGGAAACAAGTAGAGTAGCTATGGAAACTATGAGATTCAAAGAAGAGGAAGTACTGACACTTTTGAGAAATGTAAAAGTGGATAAGTCTCCAGGTCCGGACAGGATATTCCCTAGGACATTGAGGGAAGTTAGTGTAGCAATAGCAGGGGCTATGACAGAAATATTTCAAATGTCATTGGAAACGGCAATAGTGCCGGAGGATTGGCGCACTGCGCATGTTGTTCCATTGTTTAAAAAGGGGTCTAAGAGTAAACCTAGCAATAATAGACCTGTTAGTTTGACGTCAGTGGTGGGCAAATTAATGGAAAGGATACTTAGAGATAATATATATAAGCATCTGGATAAACAGGGGCTGATTAGGAACAGTCAACATGGATTTGTGCCTGGAAGGTCATGTTTGACTAATCTTCTTGAATTTTTTGAAGAGGTTACTCGGGAAATTGATGAGGGTTTAGCCGTGGATGTTGTATATATGGACTTCAGTAAGGCCTTTGACAAGGTTCGTCACGGAAGGTTGGTTAAGAAGGTTCAATGGTTGGGTATTAATGGTGGAGTAGCAAGATGGATTCAACAGTGGCTGAATGGGAGATGTCAGAGAGTAATGGTGGATGGTTGTTTGTCGGGTTGGAGGTCAGTGACTAGTGGGGTGCCACAGGGATCTGTGTTGGGTCCACTGTTGTTTGTCATGTACATCAATGATCTGGATGATGGTGTGGTAAATTGGATTAGTAAGTATGCAGATGATACTAAGATAGGTGGGGCTGTGGATAATGAAGTAGATTTTCAAAGTCTACAGAGAGATTTATGCCGGTTGGAAGAGTGGGCTGAAAGATGGCAGATGGAGTTTAATGCTGATAAGTGTGAGGTGCTACATCTTGGCAGGACAATCAAAATAGGACGTACATGGTAAATGGTAGGGAATTGAAGAATGCAGGTGAGAGGGATCTTGGAATAACTGTGCACAGTTCCCTGAAAGTGGAATCTCATTTAGATAGGGTGGTAAAGAAGGCTTTTGGTGTGCTGGCTTTTATAAATCAGAGCATTGAGTATAGAAGTTGGGATGTAATGTTAAAATTGTACAAGGCATTGGTGAGGCCAATGCTGGAGTATGGTATACAATTTTGGTCGCCTAATTATAGGAAGGATGTCAACAAAATAGAGAGAGTACAGAGGAGATTTACTAGAATGTTGCCTGGGTTTCAACAACTAAGTTACAGAGAAAGGTTGAACAAGTTAGGGCTTTATTCTTTGGAGCGCAGAAGGTTAAGAGGGGACTTGATAGAGGTCTTTAAAATGATGAGAGGGATAGACAGAGTTGACGTGGATAAGCTTTTCCCATTGAGAGTAGGGAAGATTCAAACAAGGGGACATGATTTGAGAATTAAGGGACAGAAGTTTAGGGGTAACATGAGGGGGAACATCTTTACTCAGAGAGTGGTGGCTGTGGAATGAGCTTCCAGTGAAGGTGGTGGAGGCAGGTTCGTTTTTTGTCATTTAAAAATAAATTGTATAGTTATATGGACGGGAAAGAAATGGAGGGTTATGGTCTGAGCGCAGGTATATGGGACTAGGGGAGAATACGTGTTCGGCACGGACTAGAAGGGTCGAGATGGCCTGTTTCCGTGCTGTCATTGTTATCTGTTATATGTTATATATATGAAATATGGCCACTTCGCCGGATTTGTGGCGACCTTGCCGGATTTGAGGCGACCTTGCCGGAAATATGGCGACCTCGCCGGATTTGTGGCGACCTTGGCGGAATTGTGGCGACCTTGCCGGAAATATGGCGATCTCGCCGGACTTGTGGCGACCTTGCCGGATTTATGGCGACCTTGCCGGATTTATTGCGACCCTGCTGGATTTATGGCGACATTGAAGGAAATATGGCGACCTTGCTGGATTTGTGGCGACCTTGCCGGAAATATGGCGACCTTGCCGGAAGTATGGTCACCTGGCCGGATTTATGGCAACCTTGCCGGAAATATGGCGACGTTGCCGGAAATATGGCGACCTTGTCGGATTTGTGGCGAACTTGCCGGATTTATGGCGAACTTACCGGAAATATGGCGACCTTGCAGGATTTGTGGCGAACTTGCCGGATTTGTGGCGACCTTGCCGGAAATATGTCGACCTTGCCGGATTTGTGGCGACCTTTCCGGATTTATGGCGACCATGTCGGAAATATGGCGACCTTGCCGGATTTGTGGCGACATTGCCGGAAATATGGCGACCTCGCCGTAAATATAGCGACCTTGCCGGATTTGCGGCGACCTTGCCGGATTTATGGCGACCTTGCCGTAAATATGGCGACCTTGCCAGATTTGTGGCGACCTTGCCGGAAATATTGCGACCTTGCTGGAAATATGGGGACCTTGCCGTATTTGTGGCTACCTTGCCGGATTTATGGCGACTTTGTCGGAAATATGGCGACATTGCCGGATTTGTGGCGACCTTGCCGGATTTATGACGACTTTGCCCGTTTGTGGCGACCTTGCCGGAAATATGGCGACCTCGCCGGATTTGTGGCGACCTTGCCGGATTTATGGCGACCTTGCCGGAAATATGGCGACCTCGCCGGATTTGTGGCGACCTTGCCGGATTTATGGCGACCTTGCCGGAAATATGGCGACCTTGCCGGATTTGTGGCGACCTTGCCGGAAATATTGCGACCTTGCTGGAAATATGGGGACCTTGCCGGATTTGTGGCGACCTTGCCGGAAATATTGCGACCTTGCCGGAAATATAGCGACCTTGCCGGATTTGTTGCGACCTTGCCGGATTTATGGTGAACTTGTCGGAAATATGGCGACCTTTCCGGATTTGTGGCGACCTTGCCGGAAATATTGCGACCTTGCTGGAAATATGGGGACCTTGCCGTATTTGTGGCGACCTTGCCGGATATATGGCGACATTGCCTGAAATATGGCGACCTCGCCGGAGTTGTGGCGACCTTGCCGGAATTGTGGCGACCTTGCCGGAAATATGGCGATCTCGCCGGATTTGTGGCGACCTTGCCGGATTTATGGCGACCTTGCCGGATTTATGGCGATCTTGCCGGGAATATGGCGACCTCGCTGGATTTGTGGCGACCTTGCCGGATTTATGGCGACTTTGCCGGAAATATGGCGACATTGCCGGATTTGAGGCGACCTTGCCGGATTTATGACGACCTTGCCGGAAATATTGCGACCTTGCCGGAAGTATTGCGACCTTGCTGGAAATATGGGGACCTTGCCGTATTTGTGGCTACCTTCCCTGATTTATGGCGACTTTGCCGGAAATATGGCGACATTGCCGGAATTGTGGCGACCTTGCCGGATTTATGACGACCTTGCCGGATTTGTGGCGCCCTTGCCGGAAATATGGCGACCTCGCCGGATTTGTGGCGACCTTGCCGAATTTATGGGGACCATGCCATAAATATGGCGACCTCCCCGGATTTGTGGCGACTTTGCCGGATTTATGGCGACCTTGCCGGAAATATGGTGACCTTGCTGGATTTGTGGCAACCTTGCCGGAAATATTGCGACCTTGCTGGAAATATGGGGACATTGCCGGATTTGTGGCGACCTTGCTGGAAATTTGGCGACCTTGTCGGAAATATAGCGACCTTGCCGGATTTGTGGCGACCTTGCTGGATTTATGGCGACCTTGTCGGAAATATGGCGACCTTGCCGGATTTGTGGCGACCTTGCCGGAAATATTGCGACCTTGCTGGAAATATGGGGACCTTGCCGTATTTGTGGCGACCTTGCCGGATTTATGGCGACTTTGCCGGCAATATGGCGACATTGCCGGACTTGAGGCGACCTTGCCGTATTTATGACGACCTTGCCGGATGTATGTCGACCTTCCCTGAAATATGGCGACCTTGCCGAATTTGTGGCGACCTTGCCGGATTTATAGTGACCTTGCCGGATTTGTGGCGACCTTGCCGGAAATATGGCGACCTCGCCGGATTTCTGGCGACCTTGCCGGATTTCTGGCGACCTTGCCGGAAACATGGCGACCTCGCCGGATTTGTGGCGACATTGCCGGATTTATGGCGACCTTGCCGGAAATATGGCGACCTCGCCGGATTTGTGGCGACCTAGCCGGATTTATGGCGACCTTGCCGGAAATATGGCGACTTCGCCGGATTTGTGGCGACCTTGCCGGATTTGTGGCAACTTTGCGGTAATTATGGCGATTTCGCGGGATTTGTGGCGACCTTGCCGGATTTATGGCGACCTTGCCGGAAATATGGCGACCGCGCTGGATTTGTGGCGACATTGCCGGATTTATGGCGACCTTGCCGGAAATATGGCGACCTCGTCGGATTTGTGGCGACCTAGCCGGATTTATGGGGACCTTGTCGTATTTGTGGCTACCTTCCGGATTTATGGCGACTTTGCCGGAAATATGGCGACATTGCCGGATTTGTGGCGACCTTGCAGGATTTATTCCGACCTTGCCGGATTTGTGGCGCCCTTGCCGGAAATATGGCGACCTCGCCGGATTTGCGGCGACCTTGCCGGATTTATGGGGACCTTGCCATAAATATGGCGACGTCGCCGGATTTGTGGCGACTTTGCCGGATTTATGGCGACCTTGCCGGAAATACGGCGACCTTGCTGGATTTGTGGCAACCTTGCCGGAAATATTGCGACCTTGCTGGGAATATGGGGACATTGCCGGATATGTGGCGACCTTGCTGGAAATTTGGCGACCTTGTCGGAAATATAGCGACCTTGCCGGATTTGTGGCGACCTTGCTGGATTTTTGGCGACCTTGTCGGAAATATGGCGACCTTGCCGGATGTGTGGCGACCTTGCCGGAAATATTGCGACCTTGCTGGAAATATGGGGATCTTGCCGTATTTGTGGCGACCTTGCCGAATTTGTGGCGACCTTGCCGGATTTATAGTGACCTTGCCGGATTTGTGGCGACCTTGCCGGAAATATGGCGACCTCGCCGGATTTCTGGCGACCTTGCCGGATTTCTGGCGACCTTGCCGGAAATATGGCGACCTCGCCGGATTTGTGGCGACATTGCCGGATTTATGGCGACCTTGCCGGAAATATGGCGACCTCGCCGGATTTGTGGCGACCTAGCCGGATTTATGGCGACCTTGCCGGAAATATGGCGACTTCGCCGGATTTGTGGCGACCTTGCCGGATTTGTGGCAACCTTGCGGGAATTATGGCCATTTCGCGGGATTTGTGGCGACCTTGCCGGATTTATGGCGACCTTGCCGGAAATATGGCGACCGCGCTGGATTTGTGGCGACATTGCCGGATTTATGGCGACCTTGCCGGAAATATGGCGACCTCGTCGGATTTGTGGCGACCTAGCCGGATTTATGGCGACCTTGCCGGAAATATATCGACTTCGCTGGATTTGTGGCGACCTTGCCGGATTTGTGGCGATCTTGCAGGAAATATGGCGACATCGCCGGATTTATGGCGACCTTGCCGGAATTGTGGCGACCTTGCGGGAAATATGGCGATTTCGCGGGATTTGTGGCGACCTTGCCGGATTTATGGCGACCTTGCCGGAAATATGGCGACCTCGCTGGATTTGTGGCTACCTTCCCGGATTTATGGCGACTTTGCCGGAAATATGGCGACATTGCCGGATTTATGGCGACCTTGCCGGAAATATGGCGACCTTGCTGGATTTGTGGCAACCTTGCCGGAAATATTGCGACCTTGCTGGAAATATGGGGACATTGCCGGATTTGTGGCGACCTTGCTGGAAATTTGGCGACCTTGTCGGAAATATAGCGACCTTGCCGGATTTGTGGCGACCTTGCTGGATTTATGGCGACCTTGTCGGAAATATGGCGACATTGCCGGATTTGTGGCGACCTTGCCGGAAATATTGCGACCTTGCTGGATTTATGGCGATCTTGCCGGGAATATGGCGATCTCGTTGGATTTGTGGCGACCTTCCCGGCTTTATGGCGACTTTGCCGGAAATATGGCGACATTGCCGGATTTGAGGCGACCTTGCCGGATTTATGACGACCTTGCCGGAAATATTGCGACCTTGCCGGAAATATTGCGACCTTGCTGGAAATATGGGGACCTTGCCGTATTTGTGGCTACCTTCCCGGATTTATGGCGACTTTGCCGGAAATATGGCGACATTGCCGGATTTGTGGCGACCTTGCCGGATTTATGACGACCTTGCCGGATTTGTGGCGCCCTTGCCGGAAATATGGCGACCTCGCCGGATTTGTGGCGACCTTGCCGGATTTATGGGGACCTTGCCATAAATATAGCGACCTCGCCGGATTTGTGGCGACTTTGCCGGATTTATGGCGACCTTGCCGGAAATATGGCGACCTTGCTGGATTTGTGGCAACCTTGCCGGAAATATTGCGACCTTGCTGGAAATATGGGGACATTGCCGGATTTGTGGCGACCTTGCTGGAAATTTGCCGACCTTGTCGGAAATATAGCGACCTTGCCGGATTTGTGGCGACCTTGCTGGATTTATGGCGACCTTGTCGGAAATATGGCGACCTTGCCGGATTTGTGGCGACCTTGCCGGAAATATTGCGACATTGCTGGAAATATGGGGACCTTGCCGTATTTGTGGCGACCTTGCCGGATGTATGGCGACTTTGCCGGAAATATGGCGACATTGCCGGACTTGAGGCGACCTTGCCGTATTTATGATGACCTTGCCGGATGTATGTCGACCTTGCCTGGAATATGGCGACCTTGCCGAATTTGTGGCGACCTTGCCGGATTTATAGTGACCTTGCCGGATTTGTGGCGACCTTGCCGGAAATATGGCGACCTCGCCGGATTTCTGGCGACCTTGCCGGATTTCTGGCGACCCTGACGGAAATATGGCGAACTCGCCGGATTTATGGCGACCATGCCGGATTTGTGGCGACCTTGCCGGAAATATGGCGACCTCGCCGGATTTGTGGCGACATTGCCGGATTTATGGCGACCTTGCCGGAAATATGGCGACCTCGCCGGATTTGTGGCGACCTAGCCGGATTTATGGCGACCTTGCCGGAAATATTGCGACCTTGCCGGAAATATTGCGACCTTGCTGGAAATATGGGGACCTTGCCGTATTTGTGGCTACCTTCCCGGATTTATGGCGACTTTGCCGGAAATATGGCGACATTGCCGGATTTGTGGCGACCTTGCCGGATTTATGACGACCTTGCCGGATTTGTGGCGCCCTTGCCGGAAATATGGCGACCTCGCCGGATTTGTGGCGACCTTGCCGGATTTATGGGGACCTTGCCATAAATATGGCGACCTCGCCGGATTTGTGGCGACTTTGCCGGATTTATGGCGACCTTGCCGGAAATATGGCGACCTTGCTGGATTTGTGGCAACCTTGCCGGAAATATTTCGACCTTGCTGGAAATATGGGGACATTGCCGGATTTGTGGCGACCTTGCTGGAAATTTGGCGACCTTGTCGGAAATATAGCGACCTTGCCGGATTTGTGGCGACCTTGCTGGATTTATGGCGACCTTGTCGGAAATATGGCGACCTTGCCGGATTTGTGGCGACCTTGCCGGAAATATTGCGACCTTGCTGGAAATATGGGGACCTTGCCGTATTGGTGGCGACCTTGCCGGATTTATGGCGACTTTGCAGGAAATATGGCGACATTGCCGGACTTGAGGCGACCTTGCCGTATTTATGACGACCTTGCCGGATGTATGTCGACCTTGCCTGAAATATGGCGACCTTGCCGAATTTGTGGCGACCTTGCCGGATTTATAGTGACCTTGCCGGATTTCTGGCGACCTCGACGGAAATATGGCGAACTCGCCGGATTTATGGCGACCATGCCGGATTTGTGGCGACCTTGCCGGAAATATGGCGACCTCGCCGGATTTGTGGCGACATTGCCGGATTTATGGCGTCCTTGCCGGAAATATGGCGACCTCGCCGGATTTGTGGCGACCTAGCCGGATTTATGGCGACCTTGCCGGAAATATGGCGACTTCGCCGGATTTGTGGCGACCTTGCCGGATTTGTGGCAACCTTGCGGGAATTATGGCGATTTCGCGGGATTTGTGGCGACCTTGCCGGATTTATGGCGACCTTGCCGGAAATATGGCGACCGCGCTGGATTTGTGGCGACATTGCCGGATTTATGGCGACCTTGCCGGAAATATGGCGACCTCGTCGGATTTGTGTTGACCTAGCCGGATTTATGGCGACCTTGCCGGAAATATCGACTTCGCTGGATTTGTGGCGACCTTGCCGGATTTGTGGCGACCTTGCGGGAAATATGGCGACATCGCCGGATTTATGGCGACCTTGCCGGAATTGTGGCGACATTGCGGGAAATATGGCGATTTCGCGGGATTTGTGGCGACCTTGCCGGATTTATGGCTACCTTGCAGGAAATATGGCGACCTCGCTGGATTTGTGGCGACCTTGCCGGATTTATGGCGACCTGGCCTGATTTGTGGCGACCTTGCCGGATTTGTGGCGATCTTGCCGAATTTATGGCGACATTGACGGAAATATGGCGACCTTGCGGGATTTGTGGCGACCTTGCCGGATTTATGGCGGCCTTGCCGGAAATATGGCGACCTTGCCGGAAATATGTAGACCCAATCTACATGAGATTCCTCCTTCAGGGAACTATGCACAGTTATTCCTAGATCCCTCTGTTCAACTGCATTCCTCAATTCGCTACCATTTACCATGCACGTCCTATTTTGATTTGTCCTGCCAAGATGTCGCACCTCACACTTATCAGCATTAAACTCAATCTGCCATCTTTCAGCACACTCTTCCAAATGGCCTAAATCTCTCTGTAGACTTTGAAAATCTACTTCATTTTCCACACCACCACCTTTCTTAGTATCATCTGCATACTTACTAATCCAATTTACCAAACCATCAACCAGATCATTGGTGTATATGACAAACAACAGTGGACCCAACACAGATCCATGAGGCACCCCACTAGTCACCGGCCTCCAACCCTAACAAACAGCCATCCACCTCTGGCATCTCCCATTCAGCAACTGTTGAATCCATCTTGCTATTCCACCATTAATACTCAACAATTGAACCTTCCTAACCAACCTTCCATGTGGAACCTTGTCAAAGGCCATACTGAAGTCCATATAGACAACATCCACCGCTTTACCCTCACCAATTTCCCTAGTAACCTCTTCAAATATTCAAGAAGATTAGTCAAACATGACCTTCCAGGCACAAATCCATGTTGACTGTTCCTAATCAGACCCTGTTTATCCAGATGCTTATATATATTATCTCTAATTATCCTTTCCATTAATTTGCCCACCACTGATGTCAATCTAACAGGTCTATAATTGCCAGGTTTACTCTTAGAACCCTTTTTAAACAATGGAACAACATGCGCAGTACGCCTATTCTCCGGCACCATTCTCGTTTCTAATGACATTGGAAATATTTATGTCATAGCCCCTGCTATTTCTAAACTAACTTCCCTCAATATCCTAGGGAATATCCTGTCAGGACCTGGAGACTTATCCACTTTTATATGTTTCATAAGTGTCTGTACTTCCGCTTATTTGAATCTAATAGTTTCCATAGCTACTCTACTTGTTTCCCTTACATCACATAACTCAATATCATTCTCCTTGGTGAATACCGAAGAAAAGAAATTGTTCAATATCTCCCCCATCTCTTTTGGCTTTGCAGATAGCTGTCCACTCTCTCTAAAGATTTAGGTTTAGGGTGTTTTAGATGGATAGAGAGCTTTAGAATGGTTTTGAGGGGGTTTAGAGGGGGTTGAGGGGGTTCGAGGGTGTGGTGTTTAGAGGTGTTTAGTAAGTTAGAGAGTATTAGAGGGGTTTCGAGGGTTTTCGAGTGTTTTAAAGGGGTTAAGGGGGCTTTAGAGTGATTTACATTTGTTTAGAGAGCTTTATATGGGTTTTATAGTGCTTTAGAGTGGTTTAGAGCGGTTTCGAGGGATTTAGAGTGGTTTGGAGGGGGTGTAGAGTGGTTTAGAGGGACTATGGAGGGCTTAGAAGGGTTTAGAGAGGTTTAAAGGCATTTAGAGCGGTTTAGAGGGGTTTAGAGGGGTTTAGTGGGGCTCAGAGGGGCTTAGAGGTTTAGGAGGTTTCGAGAGAGTTAGAGGGATTTCGATGGGTTTCAAGAGGTTTAGAGCGGTTTAGAGCGGTTTAGAGGTGTTAGAGGGGTTTAGAAATTATTATAGTGCTTTAGAGGTGTTTAGAGGGATTTAGAGGGGTCTGGAGTGGTTTAGAGGGGTTTAGACGGGTTATGAGAGGTTGAGATTGATAGAGGGGTGAGAGGGCTTAAGGGCGGATTAGAAGTTGGTAGAGGGGGTTCGAGGGGGGTTAGATTGGTTTAGACAGGTTTAGAGGGGTTTAGCGGGGTGTAGATGGTTTTGGGGGGTATAGAGGTGGCTAGAGGGGGTTAGTGGTTTGGAGAGGCTTAGAGTGGGTTAGAGGGAGTTAGAGGGATTTCCAGGTGTTTAGATGTGTTTATTGGGATATAGTATTTTGGAGAGGTTTAGAGCGGGTTAGAGGTGTTTAGAGGGAATTAGTGTGGGCTTAGAGGGCTTTAGATGTGTTCAGGTGGCATTAGATGGGGTTTAGAGGGGGTATGGATGGGTGTAGATTGATTAGAGAGGTATAGTGCGGTTAGAGGGATGCAGAGAGGTTTTCGAGGGATTTAGAGGGGTTTAGAGGGGGTTCGGTGGGTTTGGAGTGGTATAGAGGGTTTTAGAAGGGTTTAGAGTGGTTCAGAGGGGTTTTGAGAGGATAGAGGGGTTTAGAGGTGTTTGAATGTATTTACGGGGTTTTAGAGGGGTTTAGAGAGGTTTAGAGTGTTTCGAGGGGTTCTGAGTGGCTTAGAGGGGTAGAGGGGTTAGAGAGGTTTAGTGAGTTTTAGAGGGACGGAGAGGTTTAGAGGGATTTTGAGGTGTTTAGAGTGTTTAGAAGAGCGTAAATAGGGTTAGAGGGCTTTAGAGCAGTTTAAAGGTGTTTAGAGGGCCTTAGAGCGGTTAAGAGGTTTAGAGGGGTTTGATGGTTGTTTCCTAGTGGGTAGAGGGTGTTACAGTTGGTTGGAGAGGTTTAGATAGGTTTAGAAGGGTTTAGAGCTGTTTAGGGGGCGTTGGAGGGGTTTAGAAGGGATAGAAGAGATTAGTGGTTTAGAGGGGTTTATACGTGGTTAGCGGGGTTTCGAGGGTCTTAGAGAGCTTTAAAGGGGCTTAGACCTGTTTACAGGGGTTCAGAGGTGCTTGGGGGACTTGGAATTGTTTAGAGGTATTTAGAGGACTTTCGGATGATTTAGATGGGTTTTCGAAGGTGTTTCCATTGGTTTAGAGGGGTTCAGAGGGCTTTAGAATTGCTTAGAGGGCGTTAGAGGGGTTTAGATTTGTTTAGAGTGCTTTAGATTGATTTCGAGGGGTATAGGGGGGTTTAGAGATGTATAGTGATGTTAGAGGGTTTTAGATGGGTTTCGAGGGGTTTCGAGGGGTTTCGATGGGTTTAGAGTGGGTTAGAGGGGGTTAGCTGATGTTTAGAGGGGTTTTGATGGGTTTCGAGGGGTTGGAGATTTAGAGGACTAGATGGGCATAGAGGAACTTAGAAGGGTGAGAGGGATTTAGAGGTGCTTAGAGGGTTTAGTGGGGTTTTAGAGGGGTTTAGACTGCTTTGGAGGAGGTTAGAGGTGTTCAGAGGAATTTTACTTCGGAGTCACGCGAGTGATTCCGTGAAGAAGCCCCGCCAGGGCGCATGCGCGTCATTACATCAGACGCATGGCGCAACGACGGGCTGGCAGGGCGCAACTCCATCAGCGGTAAATTAAAAACCCGCAGGTAAGTTTTTAAAAACTCACTGTGGTCGTCTTTTGCGGTCTGTAAGTCTGGTTTACATGAGCTAGCAGGAATATGGAGAAGGCGGTGAAAGGAAGGCTGATGCGCGCCGCCGGGAAAACAGCTGGAGAAGACCGCGGGAGTGCGGACAGCGGGCCGGCGCCCATTTCACCTTCTGAGCCGCTGGCAGTCCGGCGAGTGGCAGCTATTCAGGTGCCGATTGACAGCACCATGGCTACCCCTGTGGGGAGAAAAGCCACCAAAGATTCAGTAAGGCCCGTGGATTCTGATGAGTCGGGCCAGGAGGATTCTCCTCCCACTATCAGCGACGTCTGTGGACGTCTAGCAAAGATGGAGCACCTGATGGAGAGGATGCTCCATCATGACATGTCCCTGGAGGAACTTTATATCCGTGGGTCACCCCATGGGCCCGTGGCAGCAGCCTCTACTGGAAGGCTGTATAGGGAAGATCTGCTCCGTGACGAGGAGCCTTATATCCGCGGGTCTTCTTGGGGGCCCATGGCAGCAGCACCTTTAGAAGGGCTGCATAATGTCTCCCTCATGGAGGAGGCGAGCTTACCGGGGCAGTTTGTTCCGACCCTGAGGTTGGAGGTATTGCGGAGCAGCATACCCCAAGGCATGAGAGCCAAGAGCCAGGGGTGCCGGACATGGCATCTAAATTCGCCATACCAACAGGAACTGGTGAGCCATTGGACGAAGACCTGGCCAGAACCATCAATTATATGCCTTCCCATCAGTTACAGGATTTAACGATGGAACAAACAACGAACAAATATGAGACACCTACTAACTGTGCCTCAATAAAAGTGCCTAATGTTAACCATGCCATTTGGGGGCACATGGGTGCAAGCATCAGAGCCCAGGAGTTAAGGATCCAAAAGTTCTTAAAGCTGCTTGGGTCAGGCATTACTGCATTTGCAAGATCAGTCGATGGGGCGCCCCTGTCTGATATTCAGCAGGATACTTTGGCACTTATGTGCAATGCACTTTTCGAAATAAATTGTCTTCGGAAAAGTGCAATAAGACCAACTCTCAACCCAAAGTTTGCAGCTTTGTGCAAAACAACCAATGTGCAGCCGCCGAACCTGTTGTTCGGTGAGGATCTGTCAAAACAGGTCAGAGAACTGGATGACGAGGCGAAGACTGTCGGTCTCATTAAAGCACAATCGACCGGTAAAAGACCGTTTCGCCGATTGCACCCCTATAGACGGTTCACTGAGGCTGGTTCGGGTCAAAGACAAAGCCAGGCTCTGCCATCTGTGCGCAATTGGCGTACCCCAACACTTATTCCCTCCAGAGCTCGGAGGCAAAGGTATCCACCAGCGATTATGGAGGTAGGTAGATCTGGTTCGGTTCAGGACATGTCATATATGGAGCAGTCACAAGTTGGGGGTAGATTGCAGTTGTTCTTCATTGAATGGTGCTGCATAACATCAGATTCGTTTATACTGGAGATCTTCAGGTGTGCCGAATTGAGTTCATTTTTAAATTGCGTCCACCCACACAACATACACCGAGTCGGACATTGGTGTTTTCATAATCAGAATCTTTACAGGTAAACGCTGAAATTAAAACCTTACTTAAAAAAGGGGTAATTGAGAAGTCGGTTCATCAATCTCATCAATTTGTGTCTAATATTTTTCATAGACAAAAGAAGGATGGTGGGTGTCGAATCATTCTTGATCTAACTCGACTTAATTCCTATGTCCAGTATAAACATTTCAAAATGGAAACTTTTGTTACTGCTAAACAATTGGTTTCCAAAGGATGTTATATGGCATGTATAGATCTGAAAGATGCGTATTATTCAGTGCCGATTCATTACGATCACCGGAGATATTTGAAATTTGGCTGGATGAGACAATTTTGACAGTTTTAAAGCATTGCCTAATGGGTTAACCTCAGCTCCTAGACTATTTACACAGTTGTTGAAACCGGTGTTAGGTTTACTCTGGGCTCAGAGTCATATTGTGATGGCCTATTTAGATGATGTTCTAATCATAGGCAAGACTCAGGAATCAGCTGAATTGTCTGTCAGTCACTAAACATATGTTTGAGAAGTTGGGGTTTCTCATCCCTCCAGCTAAATCAAAATTGATACCATCTAGAATCATTGATTATTTGGGGTTCACCATTGATTCAACTCACATGTTAGTGTCTCTGCCTAGAAGCAAGAGATTAGAATTAATGGAAGCTTGTACCAATCTTGTTGACGAGCAGCAATCCTCCATTCGACGAGTGGCTAGTGTAATTGGCAAATTAGTGCCTGCTTTCCCTGGAGTACAATTTGGGCCTTTACATTATCAAAATTTGCAACGTGCTAAGGAACAGGCACTCAAAGCACATGCAGGTCATTTCGATAGACTCATGCGGTGGCCAGTTGAAGCCATTACTGAGTTACAGTGGTGGATAACGAATGTTTCACGTTGCTCTATTAAAATTCTGGCTAATCAACCTTCAGTTGTTTTAAAAACCCGATGTGAGTGCCTTCGGATGGGGAGCCACTGATACCAATTCTAGCTGCGGCGGCAGATGGAATGTGCATGAGGCATTAATTCTTCAGGCGCATTGTATTAACTATATAGAATTGCTGGGAGCATTCTATGGCTTAAACGTGAATTGTTCTGCTATGCATGATTTACATGTTCAGCTCCAGATTGATATCACCACAGCAGTTGCATACGTCTATCACATGGGCGATATCTAGTCGGTATGTAAACCCCTGTAAACCCTCTAACCACATATAAATACGTGTAAACGCTTGTAAACTCCTGTACACCTATGTAAACACCCTGTAAACACCTCTAAACCCCTGTAAACCCCCCTAAACTTCTGTAAACGTCTGTATACCCCTGTACACCCCTCTAATCCCCTCTAACCTATAAAGCCCTCTAAACCCTTCTACCCCATCTGACTCCCTGTAAACCCCATGTAAACCACTCTAAACCACTGTAAAGCCCTCCAAACCAATGTAAAGCTATCTAAAACACTCTAAACCCTTCTAAACCCCATGTAAACAACTCGAATCCTCTCTAAACACATGCAAATGCCCCTGTAAACCCCTGTAAACCCATGTAAACCCCTCTAAACCCATATAAACACATGTAAACGCTTGCAAACACCTCTAAACCCCTGTAAACCGGTCTAAACCCCCTATGCAAGCCCCTCTAACACCTTTTAAACCCCTCTAAACCCATGTAAACCTCTCTAAAACCCTATAAACCCCCTGTAAACCCCTCTGAACCTCTATCCACCTGTAAACACGGGTACACACCTATAAACCCATCTAAACCCCGCTAAACCCCATCTAAATCCCTCTAACCCCCTCTAACCCTCACTAAACAACCGTGAACCCCTCTAAAACTGTGTAAACTTCTCTAAACACTTAT
>JAXLNO010002283.1:40328-99178 GCA_038087875.1 Malacoraja senta | reverse complement strand
GCGACATTTCCGGATTTGTGGCGAACTTGCCGGAAATATGGCGACCTCGCCGCATTTATGGCGACCTTGCCGGATTTATGGCGACCTTGCCGGAAATATGGCGTCCTCGCCGGATTTGTGGCGACCTTCCCGGATTTATGGCGACCATGCTGGAAATATGGCGACCTCGCCGGATTTGTGGCGACCTTGCCGGATTTATGGCGACCTTGCCGGAAATATGGCTACTTCGCCGGATTTGTGGCGACCTTGCGGATTTCTGGCCACCTTGCCGGAAATATGGCGACCTTGCCTAATTTGTGGCGACCTTGCCGGATTTATGACGACCTTGCCGGAAATATGGCGACATTGCCGAATTTGTGACGACGATACCGGATTTATGGGGACATTGCCGAAATGTTGCGACCTTGCCGGATTTGTGTCGACCTTGCCGGATTCAAGGCGACCTTGACGAAATGTGGCTACCTTGCCGGGTTTGTGGTGACCTTGCCTGATTTATGTCGACCTTGCCGGAAATGTGGCAACCTTGCCGGATTTGTGGCGACCTTGCGGATTTCTGGCTACCTTGCCGGAAATATGGCGACCTTACCGGATTTGTGGGGACCTTGCCGGATTTATGCCGACCTTGCCGGATATATGGCGACTTCGCTGGATATATGGCGACCTTGCCAGAAATATGGCGACCTTGCCGGATTTGTGGCGACCTCGCCGGTTTATGGCGACCTTGCCGGAAATAGGGCGACCTTGCCGGGTTTGTGGCGACCTTGCCGGATATATGGCGATTTTGCCGGAAATATGGCGACCTTGCCGGGTTTGTGGCGACCTTGCCGGATATATGGCGATCTTGCCGGAAATATGGCGACGTTGCCGGATTTCTGACGACCTTGCCGGATTTATGGGGACCTTCCTGGAATTATGGCGACCTTTCCGGATGTGTGGCGACCTTGCCGGAAATATGGCGACCTCGCCGGATTTGTGGCGACCTTCCCGGATTTATGGCGACCATGCTGGAAATATGGCGACCTCGCCAGATTTGTGGCGACCTTGCCGGAAATATGGCTACTTCGCCGGATTTGTGGCGACCTTGCGGATTTCTGGCTACCTCGCCTGATATATGCCGACCTTGCCGGATTTGTGGCGCCCATGCCGGATTTATGTCGACCTTGTCGGAAATATGGCGACCTTGCCGGGTTTGTGGCGACCTTGCCGGATATATGGCGACCTTGCCGGAAATATGGCCACGTTGCTGATTTCTGACGACCTTGCCTGATTAATGGCGACATTGCCGGATTTATGGCGACCTTTCCGGATTTGTGGCGAACTTGCCGGAAATATGGCGACCTCGCCGCATTTATGGCGACCTTGTCGGATTTATGGCGACCTTGCCGGAAATATGGCGTCCTCGCCGGATTTGTGGCGACCTTCCCGTATTTATGGCGACCATGCTGGAAATATGGCGACCTCGCCGGATTTGTGGCGACCTTGCCGGATTTATGGCGACCTTGCCGGAAATATGGCTACTTCGCCGGATTTGTGGCGACCTTGCGGATTTCTGGCTACCTCGCCTGATATATGCCGACCTTGCCGGATTTGTGGCGCCCTTGCCGGATTTATGGCGACCTTGTCGGAAATATGGCGACCTTGCCGGGTTTGTGGCGACCTTGCCGGATATATGGCGACCTTGCCGGAAATATGGCCACGTTGCTGATTTCTGACGACCTTGCCGGATTACTGGCGACATTGCCGGATTTATGGCGACCTTTCCGGATTTGTGGCGAACTTGCCGGAAATATGGCGACCTCGCCGCATTTATGGCGACCTTGTCGGATTTATGGCGACCTTGCCGGAAATATGGCGTCCTCGCCGGATTTGTGGCGACCTTCCCGTATTTATGGCGACCATGCTGGAAATATGGCGACCTCGCCGGATTTGTGGCGACCTTGCCGGATTTATGGCGACCTTGCCGGAAATATGGCTACTTCGCCGGATTTGTGGCGACCTTGCGGATTTCTGGCTACCTCGCCTGATATATGCCGACCTTGCCGGATTTGTGGCGCCCTTGCCGGATTTATGGCGACCTTGTCGGAAATATGGCGACCTTGCCGGGTTTGTGGCGACCTTGCCGGATATATGGCGTCCTTGCCGGAAATATGGCCACGTTGCGGATTTCTGACGACCTTGCCGGATTAATGGCGACATTGCCGGATTTATGGCGACCTTTCCGGATTTGTGGCGAACTTGCCGGAAATATGGCGACCTCGCCGCATTTATGGCGACCTTGCGGATTTCTGGCCACCTTGCCGGAAATATGGCGACCTTGCCTAATTTGTGGCGACCTTGCCGGATTTATGACGACCTTGCCGGAAATATGGCGACATTGCCGAATTTGTGACGACGATACCGGATTTATGGGGACATTGCCGAAATGTTGCGACCTTGCCGGATTTGTGTCGACCTTGCCGGATTCAAGGCGACCTTGACGAAATGTGGCTACCTTGCCGGGTTTGTGGTGACCTTGCCTGATTTATGTCGACCTTGCCGGAAATGTGGCAACCTTGCCGGATTTGTGGCGACCTTGCGGATTTCTGGCTACCTTGCCGGAAATATGGCGACATTACCGGATTTGTGGGGACCTTGCCGGATTTATGCCGACCTTGCCGGATATATGGCGGCTTCGCTGGATATATGGCGACCTTGCCAGAAATATGGCGACCTTGCCGGATTTGTGGCGACCTCGCCGGTTTATGGCGACCTTGCCGGAAATAGGGCGACCTTGCCGGGTTTGTGGCGACCTTGCCGGATATATGGCGATTTTGCCGGAAATATGGCGACCTTGCCGGGTTTGTGGCGACCTTGCCGGATATATGGCGATCTTGCCGGAAATATGGCGACGTTGCCGGATTTCTGACGACCTTGCCGGATTTATGGGGACCTTGCTGGATTTATGGCGACCTTTCCGGATGTGTGGCGACCTTGCCGGAAATATGGCGACCTCGCCGGATTTGTGGCGACCTTCCCGGATTTATGGCGACCATGCTGGAAATATGGCGACCTCGCCAGATTTGTGGCGACCTTGCCGGATTTATGGCGACCTTGCCGGAAATATGGCTACATCGCCGGATTTGTGGCGACCTTTCGGATTTCTGGCTACCTTGCCGGAAATATGGCGACCTTGCCGGATTTGTGG
This sequence comes from Malacoraja senta, assembly GCA_038087875.1. Taxonomy (NCBI): domain Eukaryota; kingdom Metazoa; phylum Chordata; class Chondrichthyes; order Rajiformes; family Rajidae; genus Malacoraja; species Malacoraja senta. The sequence goes on along the minus strand of JAXLNO010002283.1, from coordinate 95,994 downwards.
CGACCTTGCCGGATTTATGACGACCTTGCCGGAAATATGGCGACATTGCCGGATTTGTGACGACGATGCCGGATTTATGGGGACCTTGCCGAAATGTTGCGACCTTGCCGGATTTGTGTCGACCTTGCCGGATTCAAGGCGAACTTGACGAAATTTGGCTACCTTGCAGGATTTGTGGCGACCTTGCCGGATATGTGGCGACCTTGCTTGAATTATGGCGACCTTGCCGGTAATGTAGCGACCATGCCGGATTTATGGCGACCTTGCCAGATTTGTGGCGACATTGCCGGAAATATGGCGACCTCGCCGCATTTATGGCGACCCTGCCGGATTTATGGCGACCGTGCCGGAAATCTGGCGTCCTCGCCGGATGTGTGGCGAACTTGCCGGATTTATGGAGACCATGACGTAAATATAGCGACCTCGCCGGATTTGTGGCGACCTTGCCGGATTTATGGCGACCTTGCTGGAAATATGGCTACTTCGCCCGATTTGTGGTGATCTTGTGGATTTCTGGCTACCTTGCCGGAAATAGTGCGTCCTCGCCGGATTTGTGGCGACCTTGCCAAATTTATGGCGACCATGCCGGAATATGGCGACCTCGCCGGATTTGTGGCGACCTTGCCGGATTTATGGCGACCTTGCCGGAAATATGGCTTCTTCGCCGGATTTGTGGTGACCTTGCGGATTTTTGGCTACCTCGCCGGATTTCTGACGACCATGCCGGATTTATGGCGACCTTGTCGGATTTATGGCGACCTCGTCGGAAATATGGCGACCTTGCCGGGTTTGTGGCGACCTTGCCGGATATATGGCGACGTTGCCGGATTTCTGACGACCTTGCCGGATTTATGGCGACCTTGCCGGATTTATGGCGACCTTTCCGGATTTGTGGCGACCTTGTCGAAAATATGGCGACCTCGCCGGATTTATGGCGACCTTGCCAGATTTGTGGCGAACTTGCCGGAAATATGGCGACCTCGCCGCATTTATGGCGACCTTGCCGGATTTATGGCTACCTTTCCGGATGTGTGGCGACCTTGCCGGAAATATGGCGACCTCGCCGGATTGATGGCGGTCTTGCCAGATTTGTGGCGACCTTGCCGGAAATATGGCGACTTCGCCGCATTTATGGCGACCTTGCCGGATTTATGGCTACCTTGCCGGAAATATGGCGTCTTCGCCGGATTTGTGGCGACCTTGCCAAATTTATGGCGACCATGCCGGAATAAGGCGACCTCGCCGGATTTGTGGCGACCTTGCCGGATTTACGGCGACCTTGCCGGAAATATGGCTACTTCGCCGGATTTGTTGGGACCTTGCGGATTTTTGGCTACCTCGCCGGATTTCTGCCGACCATGCCGGATTTGTGGCAACCTTGTCGGATTTATGGCGACCATGTCGGAAATATGGCGACCTTGCCGGGTTTGTGGCGACCTTGCCGGATATATGGCGACCTTGCCAGAAATATGGCGACGTTGCCGATTTCTGACGACCTTGCCTGATTTATGGCGACCTTGCCGGATTTATGGCGACCTTGCCGGGTTTATGGCGACCATGCCGGAAATATAGCGACCTCACCGGATTTGTGGCGACCTTGCCGGAAATATGGCGACATTGCCGGATTTGTGACGAGGATGCCGGATTTATGCCGTCCTTGCCGAAATGTTGCGACCTTGCCGGATTTGTGTCGACGTTGCCGGATTCAAGGCGACCTTGACGAAATGTGGCTACCTTGCCGTGTTTGTGGCCACCTTGCCTGATTTATGTCGACCTTGCCGGAAATGTGGCAACCTTGCCGGATTTGTGGCGACCTTGCTGGAATTATGGCGACCTTGCCGGTAATGTAGCGTCCATGCCTGATTTGTGGCGACCTTGCCGGATTTATGGCGACCTTGCCGGAAATGTGGCGACCTTGCCGTAAATATGGCGACATTGTCGGGTTTGTGGCGACCTTTCCGGATTTGTGGCGACCTTGTCGAAAATATGGCGACCTCGCCGGATTTATGGCGACCTTGCCAGATTTGTGGCGAACTTGCCGGAAATATGGCGACCTCGCCGCATTAATGGCGACCTTGCCGGATTTATGGCTACCTTTCCGGATGTGTGGCGACCTTGCCGGAAATATGGCGACCTCGCCGGATTGATGGCGGTCTTGCCAGATTTGTGGCGACCTTGCCGGAAATATGGCGACTTCGCCGCATTTATGGCGACCTTGCTGGATTTATGGCTACCTTGCCGGAAATATGGCGTCTTCGCCGGATTTGTGGCGACCTTGCCAAATTTATGGCGACCATGCCGGAATATGGCGACCTCGCCGGATTTGTGGCGACCTTGCCGGATTTACGGCGACCTTGCCGGAAATATGGCTACTTCGCCGGATTTGTGGTGACCTTGCGGATTTTTGGCTACCTCGCCGGATTTCTGCCGACCATGCCGGATTTGTGGCAACCTTGTCGGATTTATGGCGACCTCGTCGGAAATATGGCGACCTTGCCGGGTTTGTGGCGACCTTGCCGGATATATGGCGACCTTGCCAGAAATATGGCGACGTTGCCGATTTCTGACGACCTTGCCTGATTTATGGCGACCTTGCCGGATTTATGGCGACCTTTCCGGATTTGTGGCGACCTTGTCGCAAATATGGCGACCTCGCCGGATTTATGGCGACCTTGCCAGATTTGTGGCGAACTTGCCGGAAATATGGCGACCTCGCCACATTTATGGCGACCTTGCCGGATTTATGGCGACCATGCCGGGAATATGGCGTCCTCGCCGCATTTGTGGCGACCTTGCCGGGTTTATGGCGACCATGCCGGAAATATAGCGACCTCACCGGATTTGTGGCGACCTTGCCGGAAATATGGCGACATTGCCGGATTTGTGACGAGGATGCCGGATTTATGCCGTCCTTGCCGAAATGTTGCGACCTTGCCGGATTTGTGTCGACGTTGCCGGATTCAAGGCGACCTTGACGAAATGTGGCTACCTTGCCGTGTTTGTGGCGACGTTGCCTGATTTATGTCGACCTTGCCGGAAATGTGGCAACCTTGCCGGATTTGTGGCGACCTTGCTGGAATTATGGCGACCTTGCCGGTAATGTAGCGACCATGCCTGATTTGTGGCGACCTTGCCGGATTTATGGCGACCTTGCCGGAAATGTGGCGAGCTTGCCGTAAATATGGCGACATTGTCGGGTTTGTGGCGACCTTTCCGGATTTGTGGCGACCTTGTCGAAAATATGGCGACCTCGCCGGATTTATGGCGACCTTGCCAGATTTGTGGCGAACTTGCCGGAAATATGGCGACCTCGCCGCATTTATGGCGACCTTGCCGGATTTATGGCTACCTTTCCGGATGTGTGGCGACCTTGCCGTAAATATGGCGACCTCGCCGGATTGATGGCGGTCTTGCCAGATTTGTGGCGACCTTGCCGGAAATATGGCGACTTCGCCGCATTTATGGCGACCTTGCCGGATTTATGGCTACCTTGCCGGAAATATGGCGTCTTCGCCGGATTTGTGGCGACCTTGCCAAATTTATGGCGACCATGCCGGAATATGGCGACCTCGCCGGATTTGTGGCGACCTTGCTGGATTTATGGCTACCTTGCCGGAAATATGGCGTCTTCGCCGGATTTGTGGCGACCTTGCCAAATTTATGGCGACCATGCCGGAATATGGCGACCTCGCCGGATTTGTGGCGACCTTGCCGGATTTACGGCGACCTTGCCGGAAATATGGCTACTTCGCGGGATTTGTGGTGACCTTGCGGATTTTTGGCTACCTCGCCGGATTTCTGCCGACCATGCCGGATTTGTGGCAACCTTGTCGGATTTATGGCGACCTCGTCGGAAATATGGCGACCTTGCCGGGTTTGTGGCGACCTTGCCGGATATATGGCGACCTTGCCAGAAATATGGCGACGTTGCCGATTTCTGACGACCTTGCCTGATTTATGGCGACCTTGACGGATTTGTGGCGACCTTGTCGCAAATATGGCGACCTCGCCGGATTTATGGCGACCTTGCCAGATTTGTGGCGAACTTGCCGGAAATATGGCGACCTCGCCACATTTATGGCGACCTTGCCGGATTTATGGCGACCATGCCGGGAATATGGCGTCCTCGCCGCATTTGTGGCGACCTTGCCGGGTTTATGGCGACCATGCCGGAAATATAGCGACCTCACCGGATTTGTGGCGACCTTGCCGGAAATATGGCGACATTGCCGGATTTGTGACGAGGATGCCGGATTTATGCCGTCCTTGCCGAAATGTTGCGACCTTGCCGGATTTGTGTCGACGTTGCCGGATTCAAGGCGACCTTGACGAAATGTGGCTACCTTGCCGTGTTTGTGGCGACCTTGCCTGATTTATGTCGACCTTGCCGGAAATGTGGCAACCTTGCCGGATTTGTGGCGACCTTGCTGGAATTATGGCGACCTTGCCGGTAATGTAGCGACCATGCCTGATTTGTGGCGACCTTGCCGGATTTATGGCGACCTTGCCGGAAAGGTGGCGACCTTGCCGTAAATATGGCGACATTGTCGGGTTTGTGGCGACCTTGCCGGATTTATGCCGACTTTGCCGGATTTGTGGCGACGTTCCCCCATTTATGGCGAACTTGTCGGAAATATGGCGACATTGTCGGGTTTGTGGCGACCTTGCTGGATTTATGCCGATTTTAACGGATTCATGGCGACCTTGCCGTAAATATGGCGACCTTGCCGGATTTATGGCGACCTTGCCGGATTTATGGCGACCATGCCGGGAATATGGCGTCCTCGCCGCATTTGTGGCGACCTTGCCGGGTTTATGGCGACCATGCCGGAAATATAGCGACCTCACCGGATTTGTGGCGACCTTGCCGGAAATATGGCGACATTGCCGGATTTGTGACGAGGATGCCGGATTTATGCCGTCCTTGCCGAAATGTTGCGACCTTGCCGGATTTGTGTCGACGTTGCCGGATTCAAGGCGACCTTGACGAAATGTGGCTACCTTGCCGTGTTTGTGGCGACCTTGCCTGATTTATGTCGACCTTGCCGGAAATGTGGCAACCTTGCCGGATTTGTGGCGACCTTGCTGGAATTATGGCGACCTTGCCGGTAATGTAGCGACCATGCCTGATTTGTGGCGACCTTGCCGGATTTATGGCGACCTTGCCGGAAAGGTGGCGACCTTGCCGTAAATATGGCGACATTGTCGGGTTTGTGGCGACCTTGCCGGATTTATGCCGACTTTGCCGGATTTGTGGCGACGTTCCCCCATTTATGGCGAACTTGTCGGAAATATGGCGACATTGTCGGGTTTGTGGCGACCTTGCTGGATTTATGCCGATTTTAACGGATTCATAGCGACCTTGCCGTAAATATGGCGACCTTGCCGTGTTTGTGGCGACCTTGCCGGATATATGGCGACCTTGCCGGACATATGGCGACGTTGCCGGATTACTGACGACCTTGTCGGATTAATGGCGACCTTGCCGGATGTATGTCGACCTTTCCGGATTTGTGGCGACCTTGCCGGAAATATGGCGACCTCGCCGGATTTATGGCGACATTGCCAGATTTGTGGCGACATTGCCGGAAATATGCGGCCTCGCCGCATTTATGGCGACCTTGCCGGATTTATTGCGACCTTGCCGGAAATATGGCGTCCTCGCCGGATTTGTGGCGAACTTGCCGGATTTATGGCGACCATGACGGAAATATGGCGACCTCGCCGGATTTGTGGCGACCTTGCCGGATTTATGGCGACCTTGCTGGAAATAACGCTACTTCGCCGGATTTGTGGCGACCTTGCGGATTTCTGACTACCTTGCCGGATATATCGCGACCTTGCCGGATTTGTGGCGGCCTTGCCGGATTTATGCCGACCTTGCCGGATATATGGCGACTTCACCGGATATATGGCGACCTTGCCAGAAATATGGCGACCTTGTCGGGTTTGTGGCGACCTCACCGGATTTATGTCGACCTTGCCGGGAATATGGCGAACTTGCCGGATTTGTGGCGCCCTTGCCGGATTTATGGCGAACTAGTCGGAAATATGGCGACCTTGCCGGGTTTGTGGCGACCTTACCGGATATATGGCGACCTTGCCGGAAATATGGCGACCTTGCCGGGTTTGTGGCGACCTTGCCGGATATATGGCGATCTTGCCGGAAATATGGCGACGTTGCCGGATTTCTGACGATCTTGCCGGATTTATGGCGTCCTTGCCGGATGTATGGCGACCTTTCCGGATTTGTGGCGACCTTGCCGGAAATATGGCGACCTCGCCGGATTTATAGCGATCTTACCGGATTTATGTCGACGTTTCCGGATTTGTGGCGACCTTGCCGGAAATATGGCGACCTCGCCGGATTTATGGCGACATTGCCAGATTTGTGGCGACATTGCCGGAAATATGGCGACCTCGCCGCATTTATGGCGACCTTGCCGGGTTTATGGCGACCTTGCCGGAAATATGGCTACTTCGCCGGATTTGTGGCGACCTTGCGGATTTCTGACTACCTTGCCGGATATATCGCGACCTTGCCGGATTTGTGGCGGCCTTGCCGGATTTATGCCGACCTTGCCGGATATATGGCGACCGCCGGATATATGGCGACCTTGCCAGAAATATGGCGACCTTGCCCGATTTGTGCGACCTCGCCGGATTTATGTCGACCTTGCCGGGAATATGGCGACCTTGCCGGATTTGTGGCGTCCTTGCCGGATTTATGGCGACCTTGCCGGAAATATGGCGACCTTGCCGGGTTTGTTGCGACCTTGCCGGATATATGGCGACCTTGCCGGAAATATGGCGACGTTGCCGATTTTCTGACGACCTTGCCGGATTTATGGCGACCTTGCCGGATTTATGTCGACCTTTCCGGATTTGTGGCGACCTTGCCGGAAATATGGCGACCTCGCCGGATTTATGGCGACATTGGCAGATTTCTGGCGACATTGCCGGAAATATGGCGACCTCGCCGGATATATGGCGACTTCACCGGATATATGGCGACCTTGCCAGAAATATGGCGACCTTGCCGGATTCGTGGCGACCTCGCCGGATTTATGTCGACCTTGCCGGAAATAGGGCGTCCTCGCCGGATTTGTGGCGAACTTGCCGGATTTCTGGCGACCATGACGGAAATATGGCGATCTCGCCGGATTTGTGGCGACCTTGCCGGATTTATGGCGACCTTGCTGGAAATATGGCTACTTCGCCGGATTTGTGGCGACCTTGCGGATTTATGGCTACCTTGCCGGATATATCGCGACCTTGCCGGATTTGTGGCGTCCTTGCCGGATTTATGGCGACCTTGTCGGAAATATGGCGACCTTGCCGGGTTTGTTGCGACCTTGCCGGATATATGGCGACCTTGCCGGAAATATGGCGACGTTGCCGGATTTCTGACGACCTTGCCGGATTTATGGCGACCTTGCCGGGTTTATGTCGACCTTTCCGGATTTGTGGCGACCTTGCCGGAAATATGGCGACCTCGCCGCATTTATGGCGACCTTGCCGGATTTATGGCGACCTTGCCGGAAATATGGCGTCCTCGCCGGATTTGTGGCGAACTTGCCGGATTTATGGCGACCATGACGGAAATATGGCGACCTCGCCGGATTTGTGGCGACGTTGCCGGATTTATGGCGACCTTGCTGGAAATATGGCTACTTCGCCGGATTTGTGGTGACCTTGCGGATTTCTGGCTACCTTGCCGGATATATCGCGACCTTGCCGGATTTGTGGCGGCCTTGCCGGATTTATGCCGACCTTGCCGGATATATGGCGACTTCACCGGATATATGGCGACCTTGCCAGAAATATGGCGACCTTGCCGGATTTGTGGCGACCTCGCCGGATTTATGTCGACCTTGCCGGAAATAGGGCGACCTTGCCGGGTTTGTGGCGACCTTGCCGGATATATGGCGATCTTGCCGGAAATATAGCGACCTTGCCGGGTTTGTGGCGACCTTGCCGGATATATGGCGATCTTGCCGGAAATATGGCGACCTCGCCGGATTTATGGCGATCTTGCCAGATTTGTGGCGACCTTGCCGGAAATACGTCGCATTTATGGCGACCTTGTCGGATTTATGGCGACCTTGCCGAAAATATGGCGTCCTCGCCGGATTTGTGGCGACCTTCACGGATTTATGGCGACAATGCTGGAAATATGGCGACCTCACCGGATTTGTGGCGACCTTGCCGGATTTATGGCGACCTTGCCGGAAATATGGCTACTTCGCCGGATTTGTGGCGACCTTGCGGATTTCTGGCTACCTTGCCGAAAATATGGCGACCTTGCCGGATTTGTGGCGACCTTGCCGGATTTATTACGACCTTGCCGGAAATATGGCGACATTGCCGGATTTGTGACGACGATGCCGGATTTATGGGGACCTTGCCGAAATGTTGCGACCTTGCCGGATTTGTGTCGACCTTGCCGGATTCAAGGCGACCTTGACGAAATGTGGCAACCTTGCCGGATTTGTGGCGACCTTGCCGGATTTGTGGCGACCTTGCTTGAATTATGGCGACCTTGCCGGTAATGTAGCGACCATGCCTGATTTGTGGCGACCTTGCCGGATTTATGGCGGCCTTGCCGGAAATGTGGCGACCTTGCCGGGTTTGTGGCGATCTTGCCGGATCTATGGCGACCTTGCCGGAAATGTGGCGACCTTTGCCGGATTTGACGCGACCTTGCCGAATATATGGCTACCTTAATGGAAATGTGGCGACCTTGCCGGATTTGACGCCACCTTGCCGGGTTTATGGCGACCTTGCCGGAAATATGGCGACATTGCAGGATTTGAGGCAACCTTGCCAGATTTATGGCGACCTTGTCGGAAATATAGCGACCTTGTAGGATTTATGGCGACCTTGCCGGATTTGTGGCGGACTTGCCGGAATTATGGCGACTTTGCCGGAATTATGGCCACTTTGCCGGATTTATGGCGAACTTGCCGGAAATATGGCGACCTCGCCGGAAATATGGCGACCTTGCCGGATTTATGGCGACCTCGCCGGAAATATGGCGACCTCGCTGGATTTATGGCGACCTTGCCGGAAATATGGCGACCTCGCCGGATTTATGGCGACCTTGCCGGATTTGTGGCGAACTTACCGGATTAATGGCGACCTCGCCGGAAATATGGCGACCTTGCGGATTTGTGGCGAGCTTGCCGGATTTATTGCGACGTCGCGGGAAATGTGGCGACTTTTCCGGATTTGTGGCGACCTTGCCGGATTTATGGCGACCTCGCCGGAAATGCGGAGACATTGCCGGATTTAAGGCGACCTTGCCGGATTTATGGCGACCTTGCCGTATATATGACGACTTCACCGGATATATGGCGACCTTGCCGGATTTGAGGCGACCTCGCAGGATTTATGTCGACCTTGCCGGAAATAGGGCGACCTTGCCTGGTTTGTGGCGACCTTGCCGGTTATATGGCGATCTTGCCGGAAATATGGCGACCTTGCCGGGTTTGTGGCGACCTTGCCGGATATATGGCGATCTTGCCGGAAATATGGCGACGTTGCCGGATTTATGACGGTCTTGCCGGATTTTTGGCGACCTTGCCGGATGTATGGCGACCTTTCCGGATTTGTGACGACCTTGCCGGAAATATGGCGACCTCGCCGGATTTAAGGCGATCTTGCCAGATTTCTGGCGACCTTGCCGTAAATATGGCGACCTCCCCGCATTTATGGCGACCTTGCCGGATTTATGGCGACCTTGCCGGAAATGTGGCGATCTTGCCGGATTTCACGCGACCTTGCCGTGTATATGGCTACCTTGATGGAAATGTGGCGACCTTGCCGGATTTGACGCCACCTTGCCGAGTTTATGGAGACCTTGCCGGAAATATGGCGACCTTGCCGGATTTGAGGCAACCTTGCCAGATTTATGGCGACCTTGTCGGAAATATGGCGACCTTGCAGGATTTATGGCGACCTTGCCGGAAATATGGCGACCTCACCGGATTTGTGGCGACCTTGCCAGATTTATGGCGACCTTGCCGGAAATATGGCTACTTCGCCGGATTTGTGGCGACCTTGCGGATTTCTGGCTACCTTGCCGGAAATGTGGCGACCTTGCCGGATTTGTGGCGACCTTGCCGGATTTATGACGACCTTGCCGGAAATATGGCGACATTGCCGGATTTGTGACGACGATGCCGGATTTATGGCGTCCTTACCGAAATGTTGCGACCTTGCCGGATTTGTGTCGACCTTGCCGGATTCAAGGCGACCTTGACGAAATGTGGCTACCTTGCCGGGTTTGTGGCGACCTTGCCTGATTTTTTTTTTTTATTTTTTTTTTTTTTTATTTTTATTTTTTAGAAGTACGGTAGATTACAGTAATGTACAACACGTATAAATTAATACATTTTTTGTACCGCTTCATTTTTTTAAACTTTAAGAAAGAAAAAGAAAGAAGTAAGAAAAGTGAAGAAAGTGCACAAAGGTTGTGAAGTGCAAAAGAGTGTTGGGAAAAGAAAGCCCCTTAGAGAAGAGGTTAGAGAAGGAAGTAAAGTTAGAAAATAGACCCTAGAAAAAAAAAGAGAAAGAAAGAAGGAACAATCGCTCTATTATAACTCTTATACTATACTTCATAGAGAAGGAACTACCAACCAAGTCTGTTTTTATTTTACCTCCCATTACCAGGTCCAGATACCTTTTATTTATTTATTTGTTTTTCTAAATTACTATTGCACCTCATGCTTGTAATAGGTCCAAAAACGTAGACCACGTCTTTTGAAATTGATCTACTTTACCTACTAGGAGGAATCTCATCTCTTCCAGATGTAATGTTTCCAACATATTTGATGTCCACATTTTTATTGTTGGTGTGGGCGCATTTTTCCAGAATTTAAGTATAAGCTTTTTTCCCATTATTAGCCCATAATTGAGTAAATTCTTCTGATACACGTTTAATTCAGGAATACCTTCCGATATTCCAAAAATAATCCATTCTGGTTTTGGTACCAGTTTTATTTTGATTAATTTTGAAAAAATATCAAATATTTCAAACCAGAATTTTTGGATTTTTGTACAAAAAACAAAAGAATGTGCTATGGTAGCTTCTTGACATATACATTTATCACAGATTGATGAGACGTTAGGAAAGATTTTATTTAGTTTGGTTTTTGAATAATATAATCTATGTAATGTTTTAAATTGGATAAGCGTATGTCGTACGTTGATCGAGCATTTATGCACCTGTAATAAATGATTATCCCAACTTTCTTTTGAAATTATTATACCTAGATCTTGTTCCCAATCTCTTCTAATTCCATCTGTTGTGGGTATTTCTATATTTAAGATGATATTATATAAGTATGATATTAAATTAACTGATTCCGCCTTTGTCTTCATTGCTTCATCTAGTAAGTCGGAAGGCATATTATAATAATCTTTTGTGTGTGTTTTCAAATAGTCACAGATTTGTATATATTTAAAATATTGATTATTTTTCAAATTATATTTCAGTTGTAGTTGTTGGAATGATAGTAATTTTTCTAATTCATACAGATCTTCGAGCGTTTTAATTCCCATTCTTTCCCATTGTATAAATGCTTTATCTATGATTGAAGGTTTAAACGATGGGTTATTGACTATTGGTATTAAGAGAGATAGGTTTCTTAATTTTAGATTCTGTTTTATTTGCTTCCATGTTCTAATAGTGCTATATATAATTGGATTTTTATTATAATTTTTATTATTCAAATTTATTGGAGAGAGAATAATCGCTCCTATATTATTCGGGGAGCAATCCCCTTTTTCCATTATAATCCAGTCCACCTGCTGGGCAGAATTGTCCAGCAGGTGAATCATATTTTTAATATTTACTGCCCAGTTATAATACATAAAGTTAGGGAGCGCTAGACCCCCCAACTCTTTTCGTTTGTTAAGGTGTGTTCTTTGTATTCTGTGGGATTTGTAATCCCATATAAAATTTGTAATGTCTGAGTCCAGTTTTTTGAAAAACTTTTTTGGGAGATATATAGGTATTGATTGAAATAGGTAAAGGATTTGTGGTAAGAAAATCATTTTTATAGCATTTATCCTACCTATTAAGGACATCGGAAGTGTTTTCCAAAATTTTATCAGATTATTTAATTTCTTAAGTAGGGGATTATAATTAGCTTTAAACATATCATGGTAATTTCTAGTAATCTCAATTCCTAAATATTTGAATTTTTCCATAGCTATTTTAAAAGGGAATTTCCTGAGATGTGTTGAGTCTTTTGGTTTAATCGACATAATTTCACTTTTGTTCCAATTTATTCTATATCCTGAAAAGGATCCAAAGTCCTCAATTAAGTTTAATATATTTGGTATACTAATTTGTGGTTTTGTGATGTACAGTAGTACATCATCAGCATATAGGGATAGTTTGTTGTTTGAATATTTTGTGTTATAACCGTGAATATTCGAGTGTGTTCTTATTTTTTCAGCAAGGGGTTCAATTACCAAAGCAAATAACAGCGGTGATAGTGAACATCCTTGTCTGTTGCCCCTAGATAATTCGAATTTTGAAGATAATATATTATTAGTTAGTATTCTAGCCGTAGGTTTGTTATATAGTAGTTTTATCCATGCAATAAAGTTTTCTCCCAATTGGAATTTTTGCAATACTTTGATCATATAGTCCCATTCTACTTGATCAAACGCTTTTTCTGCGTCCAGTGAGATGATAGCTAACTCTTCGTCATAAGATTTATATGAATGCATTATGTTAAGCAAACGTCTCAAATTATTAAATGAGTGTCTCTTAGGTATAAATCCTGTTTGATCCTCATGTATTAGTCTACTAACATACTTGCTTAATCTATTGGCTAATGTTTTTGCTATTATTTTCTGATCCGTATTTAACAAAGCAATAGCTCTATATGATCCTGGTTCTTCTATATTTTTATCTTTTTTAAGTATTAATATGATCGTTGATTCCGCTAGTGTTTCAGGTAGGTTTTGCTCTTTATAAGCATATGTATACATTTTTTGTAATCGTGGAGTAACTATATCATAAAAAGATTTATAAAATTCATTACTGAATCCGTCTGGTCCTGGTGTTTTTCCATTTTTTAGTGTTTTTATTGTGTCTTCTATCTCCTTAGAAGTAATTTGTGCTCCCAGTTCCTCTTGTTCCCTGCGTTCTAATTGTGGTAGATTACAATTATCTAAAAATTCTGAGATTTTATTATTGTCTATTGACGTTTTAGATGTGTATAGATTCTGGTAAAATTGAGCAAATCTTTTATTAATATCCTTGGGTAGTGTTAATACTTCCCCTCTATCTGATTTAATCTTTAATATTGCATTCTCTTTTTCCCGTTTTTTAAGTTGTCGTGCTAGAAGTTTGTGGGGTTTGTCCCCGAATTCGAAGTGTTCTTGTTTTGTGATTTGAAATAATGTTATAACTTTCTCTGACAGTAATTTATTTAACTGAAATTTCAGTAGTAGTATTTTATTATGTTTATCCATAGTTGGGTCTTTAGCATTATCTATATCTAACTGTTTTATTTGATCTTCTAAGTGTCTTTGTTCATTCTTATTCTTTTTATTTTGATAGGCTTGAAATGAAATAATGACTCCTCTTATAAATGCTTTGAAGGATTCCCATAATAACGTGGGGGATATCTCTGGTGTATCATTTAACTCAAAAAATAGCTCCATCTGTTTTTTTAGATAGATACTCCCTTGAGGGTCTTTTAAAATTTGTGAGTTAAACCTCCAGAACGGTTTATTCATAGACATTCCTTCTAGTTTTAGAACAAAAGTTAACGGAGAATGATCTGAGATCGCATTAATATGATATTTAGGATTCAGAGATTGCGAAATTAATTTTGTATCCACTAGAAAATAGTCTATCCGTGAATATGTTTTATGCACCATTGAATAAAACGAGTAATCCCTTCCCGTCGGGTTTGCAATCCTCCATACATCTGTTATATTTGTGTTTTCCATATATGTGTGTAAGAGTTCACTGGTTTTAGATTTCGTCTGACCTTTTTGTTTTTGCATCGATTTATCTAAATAAGGATCTAAAACACAATTAAAATCTCCTCCGATTATAACATTTTGATAATTAGATTCTGCAATTATATTCAGAATTTTATTAAAAAATTGAGGGTTATCAAAGTTGGGCGCATATATATTTACCAGCGTAATTGGCATGTTATTGATCTCCCCTGCTACTATAAGATGTCTCCCTTCCTTATCTAAAATAGTGTTCTTTGATTTAAATGGAATTCCTTTACGAATAATAATTGCAGTACCTCTAGATTTGGAGGTAAATGAAGAGTGAAATGTTTGGCCTATCCAGTTCGCCCTCAGTCTTGTCTGATCTTGCTGTTTAAGATGTGTTTCCTGTAGAAACGCTATGTCCGTGTTGTATGATTTCAACTGAGCTAGTATCTTGCCCCTTTTAATAGGTTCATTAATCCCCCTTATATTCCAACTACATAATGTGATTCCTCCTATTTTCTTTTGATTGTCGTCATGCATTTTTACCAATTTTAATGACCTTAATTATTGTGGTGCGTTCATACCTCCGGACTCTGGTTATTTTGGGAGTATTTCTATTATAGACTTCCTTGGTAGTTCTCCTGCGCGATTGTCCTTGAAGAAAAAACACACAGATGTGACATATTGTGATTAAAAAATATATATATAAATCAAATAAATTTACGGTGTCTAAAATTTCAACACCGTAGTGAGTGGCCCACTCGTCTGTGGGGTACGACATCCATAACGCTTCCGGCGTAGTTGGTATAAAGTTAGCCCCGCTGTATTTATTACCCAAAATCTATGGGGTCATTACCGTTTCCAATTCAGTTCTATTTCACCCAGTTACAATTTATATATATGTCAAATGTATTCGATTCCATATCCTACTCACTCTTTATCTCTTAACTATTTTAAAATGAATTTAGTATTGTTAAAGTGAGCGGTTTACTGAGTGGATTAACCGGAGTCAGGTTCCTGGAATTGTGCCAGGTGCCTGATCTCCTCTCCTCTCCACGAGCTGCGAACATAGGTGATAACTGCTGTCTGCGTTATGACGCAGGCACCACAGTTTTATCAGTTTCAAATATTATTTCTATATTAGTATTGTTAATTATTAATTATGATTAATTCTCAGCATTTTGTAAAACTATATAAGCCGTATATATTTTTCATATCAACCTCGAGTGTATATTATCTCTTAACTATTTTAAATTGATTTTAATATTGTTAAAAATGAGCTGTTCGCTGGAAGGGTTAACGGGAGTCTGGCTCCTGGAGTTATGCCAGGTACCCGGTCTCCCCCTCCCTCCACTCTCGAGCTGCATAGCACTTGCTGTTATCTGCTAAACAGAGCAGACTGCACATTTTTTATCTATTTCAATTGCTATTTCTATATTAGTATTGTTAATTGTTAATTATTATTAGTTCTCAGTTTTTTCAGTTTTTTATAAACAATATAAGCCATGTGATGTTTTTCACTCTCAGCCCAGCAGTTCGTCCCGTTATCAGGTTTTCCTCGTTTGAGCACGTAGTGTCCTTGAATTACATAGCACAATGTTCCAGCGAAGATAATAATGTCTAGCCACGTCTCACTAAGAATCTGTTGCTTGAAGTCAAATAAAAAATAAAAAATCAGTGTTCAGTTAATTCACTTTCCTTGTGATATTCTTGTTGGAAGAATAAGCAAGTTCGTTTGTTCATGTCGTCTTGGTTTTCAGTCTCCAGTTGATGCAGCCTTAATCGCGATTTCTTGAGCGTATTTGAGAGATTCATCCGAATTAGTGAATGTTTTTGACACTCCCTCAAAGGTGATACGCATTCTAGCCGGATAAAACACTCCACATAAAACTCCCTTAACACCATAAAGAACTTCTCTGGTCTGTGAGAACTTTCTTCTCTTTTGCTCAATCTCATAAGGGTAGTCCCGTAGGAGTTTAATAGTATCACCTCTGTACATCATCTTCTCTCCGTGGTTGATTTTTTTCATCAGCGCTTCCATTGTTGAGATATCCCGAAGTTTAATTATGATCTGTCGTGGGTAGGCACGTTCTCCTTGAGATCTTGATTTAAATCTGGGGAGTCGATGTGCTACTTCAATTACAGGTGCTTCTGGTAGCTTCAGTACGTGTTTAATTAGGTTGGCAGCGAACTCACAAACATTGTCCCCCTCGGCTCCCTCTTTTACACCGCGTATTCTTATATTTTGGCGTCTTGAGCGAGCTTCTAGGTCAACACATTTATTCGAAACCTTTGTGACTTGGTTCTTGAGACTATCTATTTCTGACTTCATAGTCTGCATCTCTCCAGCCATCACTTCCACAACAGCTTCCAAATCATTCACTGCAGATGCATTTGCAGCCACAGTTTCGTGCACAGCCTCAAACATCTTTGTGGTCTCTTCTGCCACCTTTTCAATTTTTATCGATAGTCCTTTTTCCACACCTTCAATTCTTTTTTGGAGAGCCTCAATACCCTCAAGTATTTTATCATTACCGGCTATCAATTTACTGTTCCCAGCTTCCATATCATTTTTGATATCTCTTACCGAGTTTCTTAAGTCCTCCATTTCGGTTTTCTCTTTTGCAGATCGAGTAGCCATTCCAGAGACCTCTCCAGAGGTCAGTTCTGAAGTTTCTTGCTGTTCCAGACTCTTCAGCAGATGTTTTGAGATTTTCCTCTGTGGGCTCTGACCTGGAGATGTACTTTTCATTTAAAATGACTTTCCCTCCGTTAAAATCGCGGCGCTTACTGATGACGTCATCAGCACCGCGACATGAAGCTCCGGTAAGTTTTTAAAAACGGTCCCGACCTCCAGACCCGATTTTAACGCGAAAAATCGCGATTTTTTCAGCGGAGCTAAAAAGTTTGCGACTGCTAGCAGAGCATGTCGCAACCGGAAGCCTGATTTATGTCGACCTTGCCGGAAATGTGGCAACCTTGCCGGATTTGTGGCGACCTTGCTCGAATTATGGCGACCTTGCCGGTAATGTAGCGACCATGCCTGGTTTGTGGCGACCTTGCCGGATTTATGGCGACCTTGCCGGAAATGTGGCGACCTTGCCGGAAATATGGCGACATTGTCGGGTTTGTGGCGACCTTGCCGGATTTATGCCGACCTTGCCGGATTTGTGGCGACCTTGCCGGATTTATGACGACCTTGCCGGAAATATGGCGACATTGTCGGATTTATGACGACCTTGCCGGAAAGATGGCGACATTGTCCGGTTTGTGGCGACCTTGCCGGATTTATGCCGACTTTGCCTGATTTATGGCGACCTTGCCGTAAATATGGCGACCTTGCCGGATTTTGTGGCGACCTTGCCGGATTAGTGGCGTCCTTGCCGGATTCATGGCGACCTTGTCGTAAATATGGCGACCTTGCCGGGTTTGTGGCGACCTTGCCGGATATATGGCGTCCTTGCCGGACATATGGCGACGTTGCCGGATTTCTGACCACCTTGCCGGATTTATGGCGACCTTGCCGGATTGATGTCGACCTTTCCGGATTTGTGGCGACCTTGCAGGAAATATGGCGACCTCGCCGGATTTATCCTTTAAAAATAGATTGGATGGGTATATGGACGGGAAAGGAATGGAGGGTTATGGTCTGAGTGCAGGTAGATGGGACTAGGGGGGAAGTATTTATTTTTAATTAAAAAAATTTTTTTTTTTTAATGTTCGGCACGGACTTGAAGGGCCGAGATGGCCTGTTCCCGTGCTGTTATGGTTATATGGTTATATATGGTTATATGGTTATGGCGACCTTGCCAGATTTGTGGCGACATTCCCGGAAATATGGCGACTTCGCCGCATTTATGGCGACCTTGCCGGATTTATGGCGACCTTGCCGGAAATATGGCGACCTTGCCGGGTTTGTGGCGACCTTGCCGGATATATGGCGATCTTGCCGGAAATATGGCGACGTTGCCGGATTTATGACGGTCTTGCCGGATTTTTGGCGACCTTGCCGGATGTATGGCGACCTTTCCGGATTTGTGACGACCTTGCCGGAAATATGGCGACCTCGCCGGATTTAAGGCGATCTTGCCAGATTTCTGGCGACCTTGCCGTAAATATGGCGACCTCCCCGCATTTATGGCGACCTTGCCGGATTTATGGCGACCTTGCCGGAAATGTGGCGATCTTGCCGGATTTCACGCGACCTTGCCGTGTATATGGCTACCTTGATGGAAATGTGGCGACCTTGCCGGATTTGACGCCACCTTGCCGAGTTTATGGAGACCTTGCCGGAAATATGGCGACCTTGCCGGATTTGAGGCAACCTTGCCAGATTTATGGCGACCTTGTCGGAAATATGGCGACCTTGCAGGATTTATGGCGACCTTGCCGGAAATATGGCGACCTCACCGGATTTGTGGCGACCTTGCCAGATTTATGGCGACCTTGCCGGAAATATGGCTACTTCGCCGGATTTGTGGCGACCTTGCGGATTTCTGGCTACCTTGCCGGAAATGTGGCGACCTTGCCGGATTTGTGGCGACCTTGCCGGATTTATGACGACCTTGCCGGAAATATGGCGACATTGCCGGATTTGTGACGACGATGCCGGATTTATGGCGTCCTTACCGAAATGTTGCGACCTTGCCGGATTTGTGTCGACCTTGCCGGATTCAAGGCGACCTTGACGAAATGTGGCTACCTTGCCGGGTTTGTGGCGACCTTGCCTGATTTATGTCGACCTTGCCGGAAATGTGGCAACCTTGCCGGATTTGTGGCGACCTTGCTCGAATTATGGCGACCTTGCCGGTAATGTAGCGACCATGCCTGGTTTGTGGCGACCTTGCCGGATTTATGGCGACCTTGCCGGAAATGTGGCGACCTTGCCGGAAATATGGCGACATTGTCGGGTTTGTGGCGACCTTGCCGGATTTATGCCGACTTTGCCTGATTTATGGCGACCTTGCCGTAAATATGGCGACCTTGCCGGATTTTGTGGCGACCTTGCCGGATTAGTGGCGTCCTTGCCGGATTCATGGCGACCTTGTCGTAAATATGGCGACCTTGCCGGGTTTGTGGCGACCTTGCCGGATATATGGCGTCCTTGCCGGACATATGGCGACGTTGCCGGATTTCTGACCACCTTGCCGGATTTATGGCGACCTTGCCGGATTGATGTCGACCTTTCCGGATTTGTGGCGACCTTGCAGGAAATATGGCGACCTCGCCGGATTTATCCTTTAAAAATAGATTGGATGGGTATATGGACGGGAAAGGAATGGAGGGTTATGGTCTGAGTGCAGGTAGATGGGACTAGGGGGGAAGTATTTATTTTTAATTAAAAAAAAATTTTTTTTAAATGTTCGGCACGGACTTGAAGGGCCGAGATGGCCTGTTCCCGTGCTGTTATGGTTATATGGTTATATATGGTTATATGGTTATGGCGACCTTGCCAGATTTGTGGCGACATTCCCGGAAATATGGCGACTTCGCCGCATTTATGGCGACCTTGCCGGATATATGGCGACCTTGCCGGAAATATGGCTACTTCGCCGGATCTGTGGCGACCTTGCGGATTTCTGGCTACCTTGCCGGAAATATGGCGACCTTGCCGGATTTGTGGCGACCTTGCCGGATTTATGACGACCTTGCCGGAAATATGGCGACATTGCCGGATTTGTGACGACGATGTCGGATTTATGGCGACCTTGCCGAAATGTGGCTACCTTGCCGGATTTGTGGCGACCTTGCCGGATTTATGTCGACCTTGCCGGAAATATGGCAACCTTGCCGGATTTGTGGCGACCTTGCTTGAATTATGGCGACCTTGCCGGTAATGTAGCGACCATGCCTGATTTGTGGCGACCTTGCCGGATTTATGGCGGCCTTGCCGGAAATGTGGCGACCTTGCTGGGTTTGTGGCGACCTTGCCGGATCTATGGCGACCTTGCCGGAAATGTGGCGACCTTGCCGGATTTGACGCCACCTTGCCGAATATATGGCTACCTTGATGGAAATGTGGCGACCTTGCCGGATTTGACGCCACCTTGCCGTGTTTATGGCGACCTTGCCGGAAATATGGCGACATTGCAGGACTTGAGGCAACGTTGCCAGATTTATGGCGACCTTGTCGGAAATATGGCGACCTTGCCGGATTTATGGCGACCTTGCCGGATTTGTGGCGAACTTACCGGATTTATGGCGACTTTGCCGGAATTATGGCGACCTTGCCGGAAATATGGCGACCTTGCCGGATTTGTGGCGCCCT
Source organism: Malacoraja senta (assembly GCA_038087875.1). NCBI lineage: Eukaryota > Metazoa > Chordata > Chondrichthyes > Rajiformes > Rajidae > Malacoraja > Malacoraja senta. The sequence continues at coordinate 75,749 of JAXLNO010002283.1, read as the reverse complement.
TGCCGGATTTATGGCGACCTTGCCGGATTTATGGCGACCTTGCCGGAAATATGGCGTCCTCGCCGGATTTGTGGCGACCTTCCCGGATTTATGGCGACTATGCTGGAAATATGGCGACCTCACCGGATTTGTGGAGACCTTGCCGGATTTATGGCGACCTTGCCGGAAATATGGCTGCTTCGCCGGATTTGTGGCGACCTTGCGGATTTTTGGCTACCTTGCCGGAAATATGGCGACCTTGCCGGATTTGTGGTGACCTTGCCGGATTTATGACGACCTTGCCGGAAATATGGCGACATTGCCGGATTTGTGACGACGTTGTCGGATTTATGGCGACCTTGCCGAAATGTTGCGACCTTGCCGGATTTGTGCCGACCTTGCCGGATTGAAGGCGACCTTGACGAAATGTGGCTAACTTGTCGGATTTGTGGCGACCTTGCCGGATTTATGTCGACCTTGCCGGAAATGTGGCAACCTTGCCGGATTTGTGGCGACCTTGCTTGAATTATGGCGACCTTGCCGGTAATGTAGCGACCATGCCTGATTTGTGGCGACCTTGCCGGATTTATGGCGGCCTTGCCGGAAATGTGGCGACCTTGCCGGGTTTGTGGCGACCTTGCCGGATCTATGGCGACCTTGCCGGAAATATGGCGACCTTGCCGGATTTGACGCGACCTTGACGAATATATGGCTACCTTGATGGAAATGTGGCGACCTTGCCGGATTTGACGTCACCTTGCCGGGTTTATGGCGACCTTGCCGGAAATATGGCGACCTTGCAGGACTTGAGGCAACGTTGCCAGATTTATGGCGACCTTGTCGGAAATATGGCGATCTTGCCGTATTTATGGCGACCTTGCCGGAAATATGGCGACCTTGCCGGAAAAATGGCGACATTGCCGGATTTGTGACGACCTTGCCGGATTTGTGGCGAACTTGCCGGATTTATGGCGACTGTGCCGGAATTATGGCGACCTGCCGGATTTATGGCGACCTTGCCGGAAATATGGCGACCTTGCAGGACTTGAGGCAACGTTGCCAGATTTATGGCGACCTTGCCGGAAATATGGCGACCTTGCAGGACTTGAGGCAACGTTGCCAGATTTATGGCGACCTTGTCGGAAATATGGCGACCACGCCGGATTTATGGCGAACTTGCCGGAAATATTAGCGACCTCGCCGGAATTATGGCGACGTTGCCGGATTTATGGCGACCTCGCCGGAAATATGGCGACCTCGCTGGATTTATGGCGACCTTGCCGGAAATATGGCGACCACGCCGGATTTATGGCGACCATGCCGGATTTCTGGCGAACTTGCCGGATTAATGGCGACCTCGCCGGAAATATGGCGACCTTGCGGATTTGTGGCGAGCTTGCCTGATTTATTGCGACGTCGCCGGAAATGTGGCGACTTTTCCGGATTTGTGGCGTCCTTGCCGGATTTATGGCGACCTCGCCGGCAATGTGGAGACCTTGCCGTATTTATGGCGACCTTGCCGGATTTATGGCGACCTTGCCGGATATATGGCGACTTCACCGGATTTATGGCGACATTGCCAGAAATATGGCAACCTTGCCGGATTTGTGGCGACCTCGCCGGATTTATGTCGACCTTGCCGGAAATAGGGCGACCTTGCCGGATATATGGCGATCTTGCCGTAAATATGGCGACCTTGCCGGGTTTGTGGCGACCTTGCTGGATATATGGCGATCTTGCCGGAAATATGGCGACGTTGCCGGATATCTGACGATCTTGCTGGATTTATGGCGACCTTGCCGGATGTATGGCGACCTTTCCGGATTTGTGGCGACCTTGCCGGAAATATTGCGACCTCGCCGGATTTAAAGCGATCTTGCCAGATTAGTGGCGACCAGGCGGAATATGGCGACCTCGCCGGATTTGTGGCGACCTGGCCGGATTTATGGCGACCTTGCCGGAAATATGGCTACTTCGCCGGATTTGTGGCGACCTTGCGGATTTCTGGCTACCTCGCCGGATTTATGCCTACCTTGCCGGATTTGTGGCGCCCTTGCCGGATTTATGGCGACCTTGTCGGAAATATGGCGATCTTGCCGGGTTTGTGGCGACCTTCTCGGATATATGGCGACCTTGCCGGAAATATGGCGACGTTGCGGATTTCTGACGACCTTGCCGGATTTATGGCGACGTTGCCGGATTTATGGCGACCTTGCCGGATATATGGCGACTTCACCGGATATATGGCGACCTTGCCAGAAATATGGCGACCTTGCCGGATTTGTGGCGACCTCGCCGGATTTATGTCGACCTTGCCGGAAATAGGGCGACCTTGCCGGGTTTTTGGCGACCTTGCCGGATATATGGCGATCTTGCCGGAAATATGGCTTCCTCGCCGGATTTGTGGCGACCTTGCCGGATTTATGGCGACCAGGCGGAATATGGCGACCTCGCCGGGTTTGTGGCGACATTGCCGGATATATGGCGACCTTGCCGGAAATATGGCGACGTTGCGGATTTCTGACGACCTTGCTGGATTTATGGCGACCTTGCCGGATTTATGGCGACCGTTCCGGATTTGTGGCGAACTTGCCGGAAATATGGCGTCCTCGCCGGATTTGTTGCGACCTTCCCGGATTTATGGCGACCATGCTGGAAATATGGCGACGTTGCGGATTTCTGACGACCTTGCCGGATTTATGGCGACGTTGCCGGATTTATGGCGACCTTGCCGGATATATGGCGACTTCACCGGATATATGGCGACCTTGCCAGAAATATGGCGACCTTGCCGGATTTGTGGCGACCTCGCCGGATTTATGTCGATCTTGCCGGAAATAGGGCGACCTTGCCGGGTTTTTGGCGACCTTGCCGGATATATGGCGATCTTGCCGGAAATATGGCTTCCTCGCCGGATTTGTGGCGACCTTGCCGGATTTATGGCGACCAGGCGGAATATGGCGACCTCGCCGGGTTTGTAGCGACCTTGCCGGATTTATGGCGACCGTTCCGGATTTGTGGCGAACTTGCCGGAAATATGGCGTCCTCGCCGGATTTGTTGCGACCTTGCCGGATTTATGGCGACCATGCTGGAAATATGGCGACCTCACCGGATTTGTAGCGACCTTGCCGGATTTATGGCGACCTTGCCGGAAATATGGCTACTTCGCCGGATTTGTGGCGACCTTGCGGATTTCTGGCTACCTTGCCGGAAATATGGCGACCTTGCCGGATTCGTGGCGACCTTGCCGGAAATGTGGCGACCTTGCCAGATTTGTGGCGACCTTGCCGGTTTATGGCGACCGTGCCGGAAATGTGGAGACTTTGTCTGATTTGTCGCGACCTTGCCGGGTTTATGGCGACCTTGCCAGAAATATGGCGTTCTTGACGCATTTGTGGCGACCTTGCCGGATTTATGGCGACCTTGCCGGAAATGTGGCGACCTTGCCGGATTTAAAGCGACCTTGTCGGTTTGTGGCAATCTTGCCGGATTTATGGCGACGTTGCGGATTTCTGACGACCTTGCTGGATTTATGGCGACCTTGCCGGATTTATGGCGACCGTTCCGGATTTGTGGCGAACTTGCCGGAAATATGGCGACCTCGCCGCCTTTATGGCGACCTTGCGGGATTTATGGCGACCTTGTCGGAAATATGGCGTACTCGCCGGATTTGTTGCGACCTTCCCGGATTTATGGCGACCATGCTGGAAATATGGCGACCTCACCGGATTTGTGGCGACCTTGCCGGATTTATGGCGACCTTGCCCGAAATATGGCTACTTCGCCGGATTTGTGGCGACCTTGCGGATTTCTGGCTACCTTGCCGGAAATATGGCGACCTTGCCGGATTCGTGGCGACCTCGCCGGAAATGTGGCGACCTTGCCAGATTTGTGGCGACCTTGCCGGTTTATGGCGACCGTGCCGGAAATGTGGAGACTTTGTCTGATTTGTCGCGACCTTGTCGGGTTTATGGCGACCTTGCCAGAAATATGGCGATCTTGACGCATTTGTGGCGACCTTGCCGGATTTATGGCGACCTTGCCGGAAATATGGCGACCTTGCCTAATTTAAAGCGACCTTGTCGGTTTGTGGCAATCTTGCCGGATTTATCGCGACCTTGCCGGAAATGTGGAGACTTTGTCTGATTTGTCGCGACCTTGCCGGGTTTATGGCGACCTTGCCAGAAATATGTGGCGACCTTGCCGGATTTATGGCGACCTTGCCAGAAATATGTGGCGACCTTGCCGGATTTATGGCGACCTTGCCGGAAATATGTGGCGACCTTGCCGGATTTATGGCGACCTTGCCGGAAATGTGGCGACCTTGCCGGATTTAAAGCGACCTTGTCGGTTTGTGGCAATCTTGCCGGATTTATGGCGACCTTGCCGGAAATGTGGCGACCTTGCCGGATTTGTGGCGACCTTGCCGGATTTTTGGCGACCTTGTCGGATTTATGGCGACCTTGCCGGATTTGTGGCATCCTTGCCGGAAATACGGCGAACTCGCCGTATTTATTGCGACCTTGCCGGATTTATGGCGACCTCGCCGGAAATGTGGCGACCTTGCCGGATTTGTGGAGACCTTGTCGGATTGATGGCGACCTTGCCGGAAATGTGGCGAACTTCCCGGAAATGTGGCGACCTTGCCGGATTTATGGTGACCTTGTCGGAAATATGGCGCCCTTGCCGGATTTGTGGCCACCTTGCCGGATTTATGGCGACCTTGCCGGAAATATGGCGACCTTGCCGGATTTGTGGCAACCTTGCCGGATTTATGGCGATCGTGCCGGAAATACGGCCACCTTGCCGGATTTGTGGCGATCATGCCAGATTGATGGCGACCTTGCCGGAAATATGGCGACCTTGCCGGATCTATCGCGACCGTGCCGGAAATATGTCGACATTGTCGGATTTATGGCGACCTTGCCGGATTTATGGCGACCTCGCCGGAAATGTGGCGACCTTGCCGGATTTGTGGAGACCTTGTCGGATTGATGGCGACCTTGCCGGAAATGTGGCGAACTTCCCGGAAATGTGGCGACCTTGCCGGATTTATGGCGACCTTGCCGGAAATGTGGCGACTTTGTCGGTTTATGGCGAACATGCTGGAAATATGGCGACCTTGCCGGGTTTGTGGCGTCCTTGCCGGATTTATGGCGACCTTGCCGGAAATATGGCGACATTGCCGGATTTGTGGCGACCTTGCCGGATTTGTGGCGTCCATGCCTCATTTGTGGCGACCTTGCCGGATTTATGCCGAACATGCCGGAAATATGGCGACCTGGACGGAATTGTGGCGACCTTGCCGGATTTATGGCGACCTTGCCGGAAATATGGCCACCTTGCCGGATTCATGGCGTCTTTGCCGGAAATATGGCGACCTTGCCGGATTTGTGGCGACCTTGCCGCATTTATGGCGACCTTGCCGGATTTATCGCGACCTTGCGTGAATTGTGGCTACCTTTCCGGACTCGTGGCGACCTTGCCGGAATGTGGCGACTGTGCTGGATTTGTGGCGACCTTGCCGAAATGTGGCTACCTTGCCGGATTTGTGGCGACCTTGCCGGATTTATGGCGACCTTGCCGGAAATGTGGCTATCTTGCCAGGTTTGTGGCGACCTTGCCGGATCTATGGAGACATTGTCGGAAATGTGGCGACCTTGCCGGATTTAACGCGACCTTGCCGAATTTATGGTTACCTTGATGGAAATGTGTCGACCTTGCGGATTTGACACCACCTTGCCGGATTTATGGCGTCCTTGTCGGAAATATGGCGACCTTGCCGCATTTGAGGCAAACTAGCCGGATTTATGGTGACCTTGTCGGAAATATGGCGCCCTTGCCGGATTTGTGGCCACCTTGCCGGATTTATGGCGACCTTGCCGGAAATATGGCGACCTTGCCGGATTTGTGGCAACCTTGCCGGATTTATGGCGATCGTGCCGGAAATACGGCAACCTTGCCGGATTTGTGGCGATCATGCCAGATTGATGGCGACCTTGCCGGAAATATGGCGACCTTGCCGGATCTATCGCGACCGTGCCGGAAATATGTCGACATTGTCGGATTTATGGCGACCTTGCCGGATTTATGGCGACCTCGCCGTAAATGTGGCGACCTTGCCGCATTTGAGGGCTCCTTGCCGGATTTATGGCGATCTCGCCGGAAATATGGCGACCTTGCCGGATTTGAGGCCACCTTGCCGGATTTATGGCAACCTTGCCGGAAATATGGCAACCTTGACGGATTTGTGGCGACCTTGCCGGATTTATGGCGTCCTTGCCGGATATATGGCGACCTTGCCGGATTTGTGGCGACCTTGCCGCATTTGTGGCGACCTTGCCGGAAATATGGCGATTGCCGGATTTATGGCGACGTTGCCGGATTTATGGCGACCTTGCCGGAAATATGGAGAACTTGCCGGATTTGTGGCGACCTTGCCGGATTTATGGCGATATTGCCGGAAATATGGCGACCTTGCCGGATTTATGGCGACCATGTCGGAAATATTGCGTCCTTGCCGGATTTGTGGAGACCTTGCCGGATTTATGGCGACCTTGCCGGAAATATGGCAACCTTGCCGGATTTGTGGCGACCTTGCCGAATATATGGCGTCCTTGCCGGATATATGGCGACGTTGCCGGAAATATGGCGACCTTGCCGCATTTATTGCGTCCTTGCCGGATTTGTGGAGACCTTGCCGGATTTATGGCGACCTTGCCGGAAATATGGCAACCTTGCCGGATTTGTGGCGACCTTGCCGAATATATGGCGTCCTTGCCGGATATATGGCGACGTTGCCGGAAATATGGCGACCTTGCCGCATTTGTGGCGACCTTGCCGGATTTATGGCGACCTTGCCGGAAATATTGAGAACTTGCCGGATTTGTGGTGACCTTGTCAGGTTTATGGCGACCTTGCCGGAAATATGTCGACCTTGCCGGATTTGTAGCGACCTTGCCGGATTTATGGCGACTTTGCCGGAAATATGGCGACCTTGCCGTATTTGTGGCGACCTTGCGGGATTTATGGCGACCTTGCCGGAAATATGCCGACCTTGCCGGATTGGTGGCGACCTTGCCTGATTTATGGCGAGGTGCCGGAAATATGGCGACCTTGCCGGATTTGTGTCGACCTTGCCGGATTTATGGCGATATTGCCGGAGATATGGCGACCTTACCGGAGTTATGGCGACCTTGCCGGAAATATGGCGACCTTCCCTGATTTGTGGACACCATGCCGGATTTATGGCGAACTTGCCGGAAATATGGCTACCTTGTCGGATTTGTTGTCACCTTGCCGGATTTATGACGACCATGTCGGAAATATTGCGACCTTGCCGGATTTGTGGAGACCTTGCCGGATTTATGGCGACCTTGCCTGAAATATGGCAACCTTGCCGGATTTTTAGCGACCTTGCCGGATATATGGCGTCCTTGCCGGAGATATGGCGACCTTGCCGGAAATATGGCGACCTTGCCGCATTTGTGGCGACCTTGCCGGATTTATGGTGACTTTGCCGGAAATATTGCGACCGTGCCGGATTTATGGAGACCTTGCCGGATATATGGCGGCCTTGCCGGAAATATGGCAACCTGCCGGATTTGTGGCGACCTTGCCGGATATATGGCGTCCTTGCCGGAAATATGGCGACCTTGCCGAATTTGTGGCGACCTTGCCGGATTTATGTCGACCTTGCCTGAAATATGGCGACTTTGCCGGATTTATGGCGACCTTCCCTGATTTGTGGCCACCATGCCGGATTTATGGCGAACTTGCCGGAAATATGGCTACCATGTCGGATTTGTGGCCACCTTGCCGGATTTATGACGACCATGTCGGAAATATGGCGACCTTGCCGGATTTGTGGAGACCTTGCCGGATTTATGGCGACCTTGCCGGAAATATGGCAACCTTGCCGAATTTGTGGCGACCTTGCTGGATTTATGGCGACCTTGCCTGAAATATGGCGACTTTGCCGGATTTATGGCGACCTTGCCGGATTTATGGCGACCTTGCCGGATTTGTGGCGACCTTGCCGGATTTATGGCGACCTTGCCGGATTCATGGCGACTTTGCCGGAAATATGGCGACCTTGCCTGATTTGTGGCCAACATGCCGGATTTATGGCGAACTTGCCGGAAATATGGCTACCATGTCGGATTTGTGGCCACCTTGCCGGATTTATGACGACCATGTCGGAAATACGGCGACCTTGCCGGATTTGTGGAGACCTTGCGGATTTATGGCGACCTTGCCGGAAATATGACAACCTTGCCGGATATGTGGCGACCTTGCCGGATATATGGCGTCCTTGCCGGATATATGGAGAACTTGCCGAATTTGTGGCTACCTTGCCGGATTTATGGCGACCTTGCCTGAAATATGGCGACTTTGCCGGATTTATGGCGACCTTGCCGGATTATGGCGACCTTGTCGGATTTGTGGCGACCTTGCCTCATTTGTGGCGACATTGCCGGATTTATGGCGACCTTGCAGGAAATATGGCGACCTTGCCGGGAATGTGGCGACCTTGCCGGATTTGTGCCGACCTTGCCGGATTTATGGCGTCCATGCCGGAAATGTGGTGACCTTGCCGGATTTATGGCGACCTTCCCTGATTTGTGGCCACCATGCCGGATTTATGGCGAACTTGCCGGAAATATGGCTACCTTGTCGGATTTGTGGCCACCTTGCCGGATTTATGACGACCATGTCGGAAATATGGCGACCTTGCCGCATTTGTGGAGACCTTTCCGGATTTATGGCAAACTTGCCGGAAATATGGCTACCTTGTCGGATTTGTGGCCACCTTGCCGGATTTATGACGACCATGCCGGAAATATGGCGACCTTGCCGGATTTGTGGCGACCTTGCCGGATTTATGGCAACCTTGCCGGAAATATGGCAACCTTGACGGATTTGTGGCGACCTTGCCGGAATTATGGCGTCCTTGCCGGATATATGGCGACATTGCCGGATTTGTGGCGACCTTGCCGCATTTATGGCGACCTTGCCGGAAATATGGCGACTGCCGGATTTATGGCGACATTGCCGGATTTATGGCGACCTTGCCGGAAATATGGAGAACTTGCCGGATTTGTGGCGACCTTGCCGGATTTATGGCGATATTGCCGGAAATATGGCGACCTTGCCGGATTTATGGCGACCTTGCCGGATTTGTGGCGACCTTGCCGGATTTATGGCGATATTGCCGGAAATATGGCGACGTTGCCGGATTTATGGCGACCTTGCCGGAAATATGTCGAACTTCCCTGAATTGTGGCCACCATGCCGGATTTATGGCGAACTTGTCGGAAATATGGCGAACGTGCCGGATTTATGGCGTCCTTGCCGTAAATATGGCGACCTTGCCGGATTTGTGGCGACCTTGCCGGATTTGTGGCGACCTTGCCGGAAATATGGCGACTGCCGGATTTATGGCGACCTTGCCGGGTTTATGGCGACCTTGCCGGAAACATGGAGAACTTGCCGGATTTGTGGCGACCTTGTCGGGTTTATGGCGACCTTGCCGGAAATATGGCGACCTTGCCGGATTTGCTGCGACCTTGTCGGATTTATGGCGACTTTGCCGGAAATATGGCGACCTTTCCGGATTTGTGGCGACCTTGCGGGATTTATGGCGACCTTGCCTGAAATATGGCGACCTTGCCGGATTTGTGGCGACCTTGCCGGATTTATGGCGAGCGTGCCGGAAATATGGCGACCTTGCCGGATTTGTGTCGACCTTGCCGGATTTATGGCGACCTTGCCGGAAATATGGCGACCTTGCCGAATTTGTGGCGACTTTGCCGGATATATGGCGACCTTGCCTGAAATATGGCGACTTTGCCGGATTTATGGCCACCTTGCCGGATTTATGGCGAGTTTGCCGGAAATATGGCGACCTTCGCTGATTTGTGGCCACCATGCCGGATTTATGGCGAACTTGCCGGAAATATGGCTACCTTGTCGGATTTGTGGTCACCTTGCGGGATTTATGACGACCATGTCGGAAATATTGCGAGCTTGCCGGATTTGTGGAGACCTTGCCGGATTTATGGCGACCTTGCCGGAAATATGGCAACCTAGACGGATTTATGGCGACCTTGCCGGAAATATGGCGACCTTCCCTGATTTGTGGCCACCATGCCGGAATTATGGCGAACTTGTCGGGAATATGGCTACCTTGTCGGATTTGTGGCCACCTTGCCTGATTTATGACGACCATGTCGGAAATATGGCGAAGGAGCCGGATTTGTGGAGATCTTGCCGGATTTATGGCGACCTTGCCGGAAATATGGCGACCATGCTGAATTTGTGGCGACCTTGCCGGATTTACGGCGACCTTGCCTGAAATATAGCGACTTTGTCGGATTTATGGCGACCTTGCCGGATTTATGGCGACCTTGCCGGAAATATGGCGACCTTGCCGAATTTGTGGCGACCTTGCCGGATATATGGCGACCTTGCCTGAAATATGGCGACTTTGCCGGATTTATGGCCACCTTGCCGGATTTATGGCGAGTTTGCCGGAAATATGGCGACCTTCGCTGATTTGTGGCCACCATGCCGGATTTATGGCGAACTTGCCGGAAATATGGCTACCTTGTCGGATTTGTGGTCACCTTGCCGGATTTATGACGACCATGTCGGAAATATTGCGAGCTTGCCGGATTTGTGGAGACCTTGCCGGATTTATGGCGACCTTGCCGGAAATATGGCAACCTTGACGGATTTATGGCGACCTTGCCTGAAATATGGCGACTTTGCCGGATTTATGGCGACCTTGCCAGATTTATGGCGACCTTGCCGGACTTGTGGCGACCTTGCCGGATTTATGGTGACCTTCCCGGAAATATGTCGACATTGACGCATTTGTGGCGACCTTGCCGGATTTATGGCGAGCTTGCCGGAAATATGGCGACCTTGCCTCATTTGTGGCGACATTCCCGGATTTATGGCGACCATGTCGGAAATATGGCGACCTTGCCGAATTTGTGGCGACCTTGCCGGATTTATGTCGACCTTGCCTGAAATATGGCGACTTTGCCGGATTTATGGCCACCTTGCCGGAATTATGGCGACCTTGCCGGAAATATGGCGACCGTGCCGAATTTGTGGCGACCTTGCCGGATTTATGTCGACCTTGCCTGAAATATGGCGACTTTGCCGGATTTATGGCGACCTTGCCGGATTTATGGCGACGTTGCCGGAAATATGGCGACCTTGCCGAATTTGTGGCGACCTTGCCGGATTTATGGCGACCTTGCCTGAAATATGGCGATTTTGCCGGATTTATGGCGACCTTGCCGGATTTATGGCGACTTTGCCGGAAATATGGCGACCTTCCCTGATTTGTGGCCACCATGCCGGATTTATGGCGCTTGCCGGAAATATGGCTACCATGTCGGATTTGTGGCCACCTTGCCGGATTTATGAGGACCATGTCGGAAATATGGCGACCTTGCCGGATTTGTGGAGACCTTGCCGGATTTATGGCCACCTTGCCCGAAATATGGCAACCTTGCCGGATTTGTGGCGACCTTGCCGAATATATGGCGTCCTTGTCGGATATATGGCGACCTTCCCGGATTTGTGGCGACCTTGCCGGATTTATGGCGACCTTGCCTGAAATATGGCGACTTTGCCGGATTTATGGCGACCTTGCCGGATTTATGGCGACCTTGCCGGATTAGTGGCGACCTTGCCGGATTTGTGGCGACCTTGCCGGATTTATGGCGACGTTGCCGGATTTCTGGCGACCTTTCTGGATTTGTGGCGAGCTTGCCGGAAATATGGCGACCTCGCCGGATTTATGGCGATCTTGCCAGATTTGTGGCGACCGTGCCGGAAATATGGCGACCTCGCCGCATTTATGGCGACCTTGTCGGATTTATGGCGACCTTGCGGGAAATATGGCTACTTCGCCGGATTTGTGGCGACCTTGCGGATTTCTGGCTACCTCGCCGGATTTCTGCCGACCTTGCCGGATTTGTGGCGACCTTGCCGGATTTATGGCGACCTTGCCGGAAATATGGCGACCTTGCCGGGTTTGTGGCGACCCTGCCGGATATATGGCGACCTTGCCGGAAATATGGCGACGTTGCCGGATATCTGACGACCTTGCCGGATTTATGGCGACCTTGCCGGATTCATGGCGACCTTTCCGGATTTTAGCGACCTTGCCGGAAATATGGCGACCTCGCCGGGTTTCTGGCGACCTTGCCAGATTTGTCGACCTTGCCGGAAATATGGCGACGTCGCCGCATTTATGGCGACCTAGCCGGATTTAGGGCGACCATGCCGGAAATATGGCGACCTCACCGGATTTGTGGCGACATTGCCGGATTTATGGCGACCTTGCCGGAAATATGGCTACTTCGCCGGATTTGTGGCGACCTTGCTGATTTCTGGCTACCTTGCCGGAAATATGGCGACCTTGCCGGATTTGTGGGGACCTTGGCGCATTTATGACGACCTTGGCGGAAATATGGCGACATTGCTGGATTTGTGACGACGATGCCGGATTTATGGCGACCTTGCCGAAATGTTGCGACCTTGCCGGATTTGCGTCGACCTTGCCGGATTCAAGGCGACGAAATGTGGCCTCCTTGCCGGATTTGTGGCGAACTTGCCGGATTTATGTCGACCTTGCCGGAAATGTGGCGACCTTGCCGGAAATATGGCGACATTGTCGGGTTTGTGGCGACTTTGCCGGATTTATGCCGACCTGCCGGATTTGTGGCGACCTTGCCGGATTTATGACGACCTTGCCGGAAATATCGCGACATTGTCCGGATTTCTGGCGACCTTAACGGAAATATGGCGACCTTGCCGGATTTGTGGCGACGTTCCAGGATTTATGGCGACCTTGTCGGAAATATCGCGACCTTGCCGGGTTTGTGGCGACCTTGCCGGATAGATGGCGACCTAGCCGGAAATATGGCGACGTTGCCGGATTTCTGACGACCTTGCCGGATATATGGCGGCCTTGCCGGATTTATGACGACCTTTCCGGATTTATGGCGACCTTGCCGGAAATATGGCGACCTTGCCGGATTTGTGGCGTCCTGTCCGGATTTATGACTACCTTGCCGTTAATATGGCGACCTTGCCGGATTTGTGGCGACCTTGCCGGATTTATGGCGACCTTGCCGGAAATATGGCGACATTGTCGGGTTTGTGGCGACCGTGCCGGATTTATGCCGACCTTGCCAGATTTGTGGCGACCTTGCCGAATTTATGGCGACCTTGCCGGAAATATGGCGACATTGTCGGATTTCTGGCGACCTTAACGGAAATATGGCGACCTTGCCGGATTTGTGGCGACGTTCCCGGATTTATGGCGACCTTGCCGGAAATATGGCGACCTTGCCGGATTTGTGGCGACCTTGCCGGAAATATGGCGACTTCGCCGGATTTATGGCGACCTTGCCAGATTTGTGGCGACATTGCCGGAAATATGGCGACCTCGCCGCATTTATGGCGACCTTGCCGGATTTATGGCGACCTTGCCGAAATGTTGCGACCTTGCCGGATTTGCGTCGACCTTGCCGGATTCAAGGCGACGAAATGTGGCCTCCTTGCCGGATTTGTGGCGAACTTGCCGGATTTATGTCGACCTTGCCGGAAATGTGGCGACCTTGCCGGAAATATGGCGACATTGTCGGGTTTGTGGCGACTTTGCCGGATTTATGCCGACCTTGCCGGATTTGTGGCGACCTTGCCGGATTTATGACGACCTTGCCGGAAATATCGCGACATTGTCGGATTTCTGGCGACCTTAACGGAAATATGGCGACCTTGCCGGATTTGTGGCGACGTTCCAGGATTTATGGCGACCTTGTCGGAAATATCGCGACCTTGCCGGGTTTGTGGCGACCTTGCCGGATAGATGGCGACCTAGCCGGAAATATGGCGACGTTGCCGGATTTCTGACGACCTTGCCGGATATATGGCGGCCTTGCCGGATTTATGACGACCTTTCCGGATTTATGGCGACCTTGCCGGAAATATGGCGACCTTGCCGGATTTGTGGCGTCCTGTCCGGATTTATGACTACCTTGCCGTTAATATGGCGACCTTGCCGGATTTGTGGCGACCTTGCCGGATTTATGGCGACCTTGCCGGAAATATGGCGACATTGTCGGGTTTGTGGCGACCGTGCCGGATTTATGCCGACCTTGCCAGATTTGTGGCGACCTTGCCGAATTTATGGCGACCTTGCCGGAAATATGGCGACATTGTCGGATTTCTGGCGACCTTAACGGAAATATGGCGACCTTGCCGGATTTGTGGCGACGTTCCCGGATTTATGGCGACCTTGCCGGAAATATGGCGACCTTGCCGGATTTGTGGCGACCTTGCCGGAAATATGGCGACTTCGCCGGATTTATGGCGACCTTGCCAGATTTGTGGCGACATTGCCGGAAATATGGCGACCTCGCCGCATTTATGGCGACCTTGCCGGATTTATGGCGACCTTGCCGGAAATATGGCGTCCTCGCCGGATTTGTGGCGAACTTGCCGGATTTATGGCGACCATGACGGAAATATGGCGACCTCGCCGGATTTATGGCGATCCTGCCAGATTTGTGGCGACCTTGCCGGAAATATGGCGACCTCGCCGCATTTATGGCGACCTTGCCGGATTTATGGCGACCTTGCCGGAAATATCGCTACTTCGCCGGATTTGTGGCGACCTTGCGGATTTCTGGCTACCTCGCCGGATTTCTGCCGACCTTGCCGGATTTGTGGCGACCTTGCCGGATTTATGGCGACCTTGCCGGAAATATGGCGACCTTGCCGGGTTTGTGGCGACCCTGCCGGATATATGGCGACCTTGCCGGAAATATGGCGACGTTGCCGGATTTCTGACGACATTGCCGGATTTATGGCGACCTTGCCGGATTCATGGCGACGTTTCCGGATTTGTGGCGACCTTGCCGGAAATATGGCGACCTCGCCGGATTTATGGCGACCTTGCCAGATTCGTGGCGACCTTTCCGGAAATATGGCGACGTCGCCGCATTTATGGCGACCTTGCCGGATTTATGGCGACCTTGCCGGAAATATGGCGACCTCACCGGATTTGTGGCGACCTTGCCGGATTTATGGCGACTTTGCCGGAAATATGGCGACATTGCCGGGTTTGTGGCGACATAGAAACATAGAAACATAGAAAGTAGGTGCGAGAGTAGACCACCAGGCCCATCGAGCCCGCACCGCCATTCGCTCATGGCTGAACACTAAACAGACACCCTTACCCACAAACAGTAGACACAAGACACAGAACACAAGACACTACCCTCCCCTTTATACCGCTATCACCCCTCTCCACCCCAAGAACCGCGTGATCTCCTGGGGGAGGCAAAAAAACGGATAAAAACCCAGGTCCAATTCGGGAAAAAAAATCCGGGAAATTCCTCTCCGACCCCAATCCAGGCGATCGACACTTGTCCAGGAGATCACTCAGGTCTTACTATACTAACCATACCTAGGTCCATATCCCTGCCTTCTCCCCGTAGCCCCTTATCCCCTTGGCAGCTAAAAAAACATCTATTTTAGACTTAAATATATTTAATGTTTCTGCTTCCACTGCTCCCTGGGGCAGTGAATTCCATAAATTAACCACCCTCTGGGTGAAGAAGTTCTTCCTCATCTCAGTTTTAAAAGAGCCCCCCCTTATTCTACAACTATGTCCCCTAGTTCTAGTTTCCCCGATCTTGCCGGATATATGGCGGCCTTGCCGGATTTATGACGACCTTTCCGGATTTGTGGCGATCTTGCCGGAAATATGGCGACCTCGCCGGATTTATGGCGACCTTGCTAGATTTGTGGCGACATTGCCGAAATATGGCGACCTCGCCGCATTTATGGCGAACTTGCCGGATATATGGCGACCATGACGGAAATATGGCGACCTCGCCGGATTTGTGGCGACCTTGCCGGATTTATGGCGACCTTGCTGGAAATATGGCTACTTCGCCGGATTTGTGGCGACCTTGCGGATTTCCGGCTACCTTTCCGGAAATATGGCGACCTTGCCGGATTTGTGGCGACCTTGCCGGATTTATGCCGACCTTGCCGGATATATGGCGACTTCGCCGGATATATGGCGACCTTGCCAGAAATATGGCGACCTTGCCGGATTTGTGGCGACCTCGCCGGACTTATGGCGATTTTACCGGAAATATGGCGACCTTGCCGGGTTTGTGGACACCTTGCCGTATATATGGCGATCTTGCCGGAAATATGGCGACGTTGCCGGGTTTCTGACGACCTTGCCGGATTATGGCGACCTTGCCGGATTTATGGCGACCTTTCCGGATTTGTGGCGACCTTGCCGGAAATATGGCGACGTCGCCGGATTTATGGCGATCTTTCCAGATTTGTGGCGACCTTGCCGGAAATATGACGACCTCGCCGCATTTATGGCGACCTTGCCGGATTTATGGCGACCTTGCCGGATATATCGCTACTTCGCCGGATTTGTGGCGACCTTGCGGATTTATGGCTACCTAGCCGGATTTCTGCCGACCTTGCCGGATTTGTGGCGACCTTGCCGGATTTATGGCGACCTTGCCGGAAATATGGCGACCTTGCACTGTTTGTGGCGACCCTGCCGGATATATGGCGACCTTGCCGGAAATATGGCGACGTTGCCGGATTTCTGACGACCTTGCCGGATTTATGGCGACCTTGCCGGATTCATGGCGACCTTTCCGGATTTGTGGCGACCTTGCCGGAAATATGGCGCCCTCGCCGGGTTTATGGCGACCTTGCCAGATTTGTGGCGACCTTGCCGGAAATATGGCGACGTCGCCGCATTTATGGCGACCTAGCCGGATTTAGGGCGACCATGCCGGAAATATGGCGACCTCACGGATTTGTGGCGACATTGGCGGATTTATGGCGACCTTGCCGGAAATATGGCGACCTCACCGGATTTGTGGCGAACTTGCCGGATTTATGGCGACCTTGCCGGAAATATGGCGACATTGCCGGGTTTGTGGCGACCTTGCCGGATATATGGCGGCCTTGCCGGATTTATGACGACCTTTCCGGATTTGGTGGGGACCTTGCCGGAAATATGGCGACCTCGCCGGATTTATGGCGACCTTGCCAGATTTGTGGCGACATTGCCGGAAATATGGCGACCTCGCCGCATTTATGGCGACCTTGCCGGATTTATGGCGACCTTGCCGGAAATATGGCGTCCTCGCCGGATTTGTGGCGAACTTGCCGGATATATGGCGACCATGACGGAAATATGGCGACCTCGCCGGATTTGTGGCGACCTTGCCGGATTTATGGCGACCTTGCTGGAAATATGGCTACTTCGCCGCATTTGTGGCAACCTTGCGGATTTCCGGCTACCTTGCCGGAAATATGGCGACCTTGCCGGATTTGTGGCGACCTTGCCGGATTTATGCCGACCTTGCCGGATATATGGAGACTTCGCCGGATATATGGCGCCTTGCCAGAAATATGGCGACCATGCCGGATTTGTGGCGACTCGCCGGATTTATGGCGACCTTGCCGGAATAGGGCGACCTTGCCGGGTTTGTGGCGACCTTGCCGGATACATGGCGATTTTACCGGAAATATGGCGAACTTGCCGGGTTTTGTAGACACCTTGCCGTATATATGGCGATCTTGCCGGAAATATGGCGACGCTGCCGGGTTTCTGACGACCTTGCCGGATTTATGGCAACCTTGCCGGGATTTATGGCGACCTTTCCGGATTTGTGGCGACATTGCCGGATTTGTGACGACCTTGCCGGATTTATGGCGACCTTGCCGGAAATATGGCGACCTTGCACTGTTTGTGGCGACCCTGCAGGATATATGGCGACCTTGCCGGAAATATGGCGACGTTGCCGGATTTCTGACGACCTTGCCGGATTTATGGCGACCTTGCCGGATTCATGGCGACCTTTCCGGATTTGTGGCGACCTTGCCGGAAATATGGCGACCTCGCCGGGTTTATGGCGACCTTGCCAGATTTGTGGCGACCTTGCCGGAAATATGGCGACGTCGCCGCATTTATGGCGACCTAGCCGGATTTAGGGCGACCATGCCGGAAATGTGGCGACTTCACCGGATTTGTGGCGACATTGCCGGATTTATGGCGACCTTGCCGGAAATATGGCTACTTCGCCGGATTTGTGGCGACATTGCGGATTTCTGGCTACCTTGCCGGAAATATGGCGACCTTGCCGGATTTGTGGGGACCTTGGCGGATTTATGACGACCTTGGCGGAAATATGGCGACATTGCTGGATTTGTGACGACGATGCCGGAGTAATGGCGACCTTGCCGAAATGTTGCGACCTTGCCGGATTTGTGTCGACCTTGCCGGATTCAAGGCGGACGAAATGTGGCCTCCTTGCCGGATTTGTGGCGAACTTGCCGGATTTATGTCGACCTTGCCGGAAATGTGGCGACTTTGCCGGAAATATCGCGACATTGTCGGGTATGTGGCGACTTTGCCGGATTTATGCCGACCTTGCCGGATTTGTGGCGACTTGCCGGATTTATGACGACCTGCCGGAAATATCGCGATATTGTCGGATTTCTGGCGACCTTAACGGAAATATGGCGACTTTGCCGGATTTGTGGCGACGTTCCAGGATTTATGGCGACCTTGTCGGAAATATCGCGACCGTGCCGGATTTGTGGCGACCTTGCCGGATTTATGGCGACCTTGTCGGAAATACGGCGACATTGCCGGGTTTGTGGCGACCTTGCCGGATAGATGGCGACCTTGCCGGAAATATGGCGACGTTGCCGGATTTCTGACGACCTTGCCGGATATATGGCGGCCTTGCCGGATTTATGACGACCTTTCCGGATTTGTGGCGACCTTGCCGGAAATATGGCGACCTCGCCGGATTTATGGCGACCTTGCCGGAAATATGGCGTCTCGCCGGATTTTGTGCCGACCTTGCCGGATTTATGCCGACCATGCCGGAAATATGGCGACCTCGCCGGATTAGTGGCGACCTTGCCGGAATTATGGCGACCTTGCCGGACATATGGCTACTTCGCCGGATTTGTGGCGACCTTGCGGATTTCTCGTTACCTTGCCCGAGATATGGCGACCTTGCCGGATTTGTGGCGACCTGGCCGGATTTATGACTACCTTGCCGTTAATATGGCGACCTTGCCGGATTTGTGGCGACCTTGCCGGATTTATGGCGACCTTGCCGGAAATATGGCGACATTGTCGGGTTTGTGGCGACCGTGCCGGATTTATGCCGACCTTGCCAGATTTGTGGCGACCTTGCCGGATATATGACGACCTTGCCGGAAATATGGCGACATTGTCGGATTTCTGGCGAACTTAACGGAAATATGGCGACCTTGCCGGATTTGTGGCGACGTTCACGGATTTATGGCGACCTTGCCGGAAATATGGCGCATTGCAGGATTTGTGGCGACCTTGCCGGAAATATGGCGACCTCGCCGGATTTATGGCGACCTTGCCAGATTTTTGGCGACATTGCCGGAAATATGGCGACCTCGCCGCATTTATGGCGACCTTGCCGGATTTATGGCGACCATGACGGAAATATGGCGACCTCGCCGGATTTATGGCGACCTTGCCGGGTTTATGGCGACCTTGCCGGAAATATCGCTACTTCGCCGGATTTGTGGCGACCTTGCGGATTTCTGGCTACCTCGCCGGATTTCTGCCGACCTTGCCGGATTTGTGGCGACCTTGCCGGATTCATGGCGACCTTGCCGGAAATATAGCGACCTTGCCGGGTTTGTGGCGACCCTGTCGGATATATGGCGACCTTGCCGGAAATATGGCGACGTTGCCGGATTTCTGACGACCTTGCCGGATTTATGGCGACCCTTGCCGGATTCATGGCGACCTTTCCGGATTTGTTGCGACCTTGCCGGAAATATGGCGACCTCGCCGGATTTTATGGCGACCTTGCCGGAAATATGGCGCATTCCAGGATTTGTGGCGACCTTGCCGGAAATATGGCGACCCTCGCCGGATTTATGGCGACCTTGCCAGATTTGTGGCGACATTGCCGGAAATATGGCGACCTCGCCGCATTTATGGCGACCTTGCCGGATTTAAGTCGACCTTGCCGGAAATATGGCGTCCTCGCCGGATTGTGGCGAACTTGCGGATTTATGGCGACCATGACGGAAAATATGGCGACCTCGCCCGGATTTATGGCGATCTTGCCAGATTTGTGGCGACCTTGCCGGAAATATGGCGACCTGGCCGCATTTTATGGCGACCTTGCCGGGTTTATGGCGACCTTGCCGGAAATATCGCTACTTCGCCGGATTTGTGGCGACCTTGCGGATTTCTGGCTACCTCGCCGGATTTCTGCCGACTTGCCGGATTTGTGGCGACCTTGCCGGATTCATGGCGACCTTGCCGGAAATATAGCGAGCCTTGCCGGGTTTGTGTCGACCCTGTCGGATATATGGCGACCTTGCCGGAAATATGGCGACGTTGCCGGATTTCTGACGACCTTTCCGGATTTGTGGCGACCTTGCCGGAAATATGGCGACCTCGCCGGATTTAGGCGACCTTGCCAGATTTGTATCGACCTTGCCGGAAATATGGCGTCGTCGCCGCATTTATGGCGACCTTGCCGAATTTATGGCGACCTTGCCGGAAATATGGCGACCTCACCGGATTTGTGGCGACCTTGCCCGGATTTAGGCGACTTTGCCGGAAATATGGCGACATTGCAGGGTTTGTTGGCGACCTTGCCGGATATATGGCGGCCTTGCCGGATTTATGACGACCTTTCCGGATTTGTGGCGACATTGCCGGAAATATGGCGACCTCGCCTCATTTATGGCGACCTTGCCGGATTTATGAAGACCTTGCCGGAAATATGGCGTCCTCGCCGGATTTGTGGCGAACTTGCCGATATATGGCGACCATGATGGAAATATGGCGACCTCGCCGATTTGTGGCGACCTTGCCGGATTTATGGCGACTTTGCTAGAAATATGGCTACTTCGCCGGATTTGTGGCGACCTTGCGGATTTCCGGCTACCTTGCCGGAAATATCGCGACCTTGCCGGATTTGTGGCGACCTTGCCGGATTTATGCCGACCTTGCCGGATATATGGCGACTTCGCCGGATATATGGCGACCTTCCAAAATATGGCGACCTTGCCGGATTTGTGGCGACCTCGCCGGATTTATGGCGACCTTGCCGAAATAGGGCGACCTTGCCGGGATTGTGGCGACCTTGCCGGATATATGGCGATTTTACCGGAAAATATGGCGACCTTGCCGGGTTTGTGGCGACCTTGCCGTATATATGGCGGTCTTGCCGGAAATATGGCGACGTTGCCGGGTTTCTGACGACCTTGCCGGATTTATGGCGACCTTGCCGGATTTATGGCGACCTTGCCGGAAATATGGCGACGTCGCCGGATTTATGGCGATCTTGCCAGATTTGTGGCGACCTTGCCGGAAATATGGCGACCTCGCCGCATTTATGGCGACCTTGCCGGATTTATGGCGACCTTGCCGGGAATATCGCTACTTCGCCGGATTTGTGGCGACCTTGCGGATTTCTGGCTACCTCGCCGGATTTCTGCCGACCTTGCCGGATTTGTGGCGACCTTGCCGGATTTATGGCGACCTTGCCGGAAATATGGCGTCGTCGCCGCATTTATGGCGACCTTGCCGAATTTATGGCGACCTTGCCGGAAATATGGCGACGTTGCCGGATTTCTGACGACCTTTCCGGATTTGTGGCGACCTTGCCGGAAATATGGCGACCTCGCCGGATTTATGGCGACCTTGCCAGATTTGTGGCGACCTTGCCGGAAATATGGCGTCGTCGCCGCATTTATGGCGACCTTGCCGAATTTATGGCGACCTTGCCGGAAATATGGCGACCTCACCGGATTTGTGGCGACCTTGCCGGATTTAGGCGACTTTGCCGGAAATATGGCCATTGCAGGGTTTGTGGCGACCTTGCCGGATATATGGCGGCCTTGCCGGATTTATGACGACCTTTCCGGATTTGTGGCGACCTTGCCGGAAATATGACGACCTCGCCGGATTTATGGCGACCTTGCCAGATTTGTGGCGACATTGCCGGAAATATGGGCGACCTCGCCTCATTTATGGCGACCTTGCCGGATTTATGAAGACCTTGCCGGAAATATGGCGTCCTCGCCGGATTTGTGGCGAACTTGCCGGATATATGGCGACCCATGATGGAAATATGGCGACCTCGCCGGATTTGTGGCGACCTTGCCGGATTTATGCGACTTTGCTGGAAATATGGCTACTTCGCCGGATTTGTGGCGACCTTGCGGATTTCCGGCTACCTTGCCGATAATATGGCGACCTTGCCGGATTTGTGGCGACCTTGCCGGATTTATGCCGACCTTGCCGGATATATGGCGACTTCGCCGGATATATGGCGACCTTGCCAGAAATATGGCGACCTTGCCGGATTTGTGGCGACCTCGCCGGATTTATGGCGACCTTGCCGGAAATAGGGCGACCTTGCCGGGTTTGTGGCGACCTTGCCGTATATATGGCGGTCTTGGCCGAAATATGGCGACGGTTGCCGGGTTTCTGACGTACCTTGCCGGATTTATGGCGACCTTGCCGGATTATGGCGACCTTTCCGGATTTTGTGGCGACCTTGCCGGAAATATGGCGACGTCGCCGAATTTATGGCGATCTTGCCAGATTTGTGGCGACCTTGCCGGAAATATGGCGACCTCGCCGCATTTATGGCGACCTTGCCGGATTTATGGCGACCTTGCCGGGAATATCGCTACTTCGCCGGATTTGTGGCGACCTTGCGGATTTCTGGCTACCTCGCCGGATTTCTGCCGACCTTGCCGGATTTGTGGCGACCTTGCCGGATTTATGGCGACCTTGCGAGAAATATGGCGTCGTCGCCGCATTTATGGCCACCTTGCCGAATTTATGGCGACCTTGCCGGAATATGGCGACCTCACCGGATTTGTGGCGACCTTGCCGGATTTAGGCGACTTTGCCGGAAATATGGCGACGTTGATATGGCGGACTTGCCCGGATTTGTGGCGACCTTCCCGGATATATGGCGGACCTTGCCGGAATTATGTGACGTACCTTTCCGGTTGGATTATGCGACCTTGCGAAATATGACGACCTCGCCGGCTTTAAGGCGACCTTGCCAGATTTGTGGCGACATTGCCGGAAATATGGCGACCTCGCCTCATTTATGGCGACCTTGCCGGGTTTATGAAGACTGCCGGAAATATGGCGTCCTCGCCGGATTTGTGGCGAACTTGCCGGATATATGGTGACCATGAGGAAATATGGCGACCTCGCCGGATTTGTGGCGACCTTGCCGGATTTATGGCGACTTTGCTGGAAATATGGCTACTTCGCCGTATTTGTGGCGACCTTGCGGATTTCCGGCTACCTTGCCGGAAATATGGCGACCTTGCCGGATTTGTGGCGACCATGCCGGATTTATGCCGACCTTGCCGGATATATGGCGACTTCGCCGGATATATGGCGACCTTGCCAGAAATATGGCGACCTTGCCGGATTTGTGGCGACCTCGCCGGATTTATGGCGACCTTGCCGGAAATAGGGCGACCTTGCCGGGATTGTGGCGACCTTGCCGGATATATGGCGATTTTACCGGAAATAGTGGCGACCTTGCCGGGTTTGTGGCGACCTTGCCGTATATATGGCGGTCTTGCCGGAAATATGGCGACGTTGCCGGGTTTCTGACGACCTTGCCGGATTTATGGCGACCTTGCCGGATTTATGGCGACCTTTCCGGATTTGTGGCGACCTTGCCGGAAATATGGCGACGTCGCCGGGATTTATGGCGATCTTGCCAGATTTGTGGCGACCTTGCCGGAATATGGCGACCTCGCCGCATTTATGGCGACCTTGCCGGATTTATGGCGACCTTGCCGGAATATCGCTACTTCGCCGGATTTGTGGCGACCTTGCGGATTTCTGGCTACCTCGCCGGATTTCTGCCGACCTTGCCGGATTTTGTGGCGACCTTGCCGGATTTATGGCGACCTTGCCGGAAATATGGAGACCTTGCCGGTTTTGTGGCGACCCTGCCGGATATATGGCGACCTTGCCAGAAATATGGCACGTTGCCGGATTTCTGACGACCTTGCCGGATTTATGGCGACCTTGCCGGATTCATGGCGTCCTTTCCGGATTTGTGGCGACGTTGCCGGAAATATGGCGACCTCGCCGGATTTATGGCGACCTTGCCAGATTTGTGGCGACCTCGCCGGAAATATGGCGACTTCGCCGCATTTATGGCGGCCTTGCCGGATTTATGGCGACCATGCCGGAAATATGGCGACCTCACCGGATTTGTGGCGACCCTTGCCGGATTTATGGCGACCTTGCCGGAAATATGGCTACTTCGCCGGATTTGTGGCGACCTTGCGGATTTCTGGCTACCTTGCCGGAAATATGGCGACCTTGCCGGATTTGTGACGGCGATGCCGGATTTATGGCGTCATTGCCGAAATGTTGCGACCTTGCCGGATTTGTGCCTGACCTTGCCGGATTCAAGGCGACCTTGACGAAATGTGGCTACCTTGCCTGGTTTGTGGCGGCCTTGCCGGATTTATGACGACCTTTCCGGAATTTGGGCGACCTTGCCGGAAGTATGGCGACCTCGCTGGATTTATGGCGACCTTGCCAGAGTTGTGGCGACATTGCTGGAAATATGGCGACCTCACCGCATTTATGGCGACCTTGCCGGATTTATGGCGACCTTGCCGGAAATATGGCGTCCTCGCCGGATTTGTGGCGAACTTGCCGGATTTATGGCGACCATGACGGAAATATGGCCACCTCGCCGGATTTGTGGCGAACTTGCCGGATTTATGGCGACCATGACGGAAATATGGCCACCTCGCCGGATTTGTGGCGACCTTGCCGGATTTATGGCGACCTTGCTGGAAATATGGCTACTTCGCCGGATTTGTGGCGCCCTAGCGGATTTCCGGCTACCTCGCCGGATTTCTGCCGACCTTGCCGGATTTGTGGCGACCTTGCCGGATTCATGGCGACCTTGCCGGAAATATAGCGACCTTGCCGGGTTTGTGGCGACGCTGTCGGATATATGGCGACCTTGCCGGAATTATGGCGACGTTGCGGGATTTCTGACGACCTTGCCGGATTTATGGCGACCTTGCCGGATTCATGGCGACCTTTCCGGATTTGTGGCGACCTTGCCGGAAATATGGCGACCTCGCCGGATTTATGGCGACCTTGCCGGAAATATGGCGCATTGCAGGATTTGTGGCGACCTTGCCGGAAATATGGCGACCTCGCCGGATTTATGGCGACCTTGCCAGATTTGTGGCGACATTGCCGGAAATATGGCGACCTCGCCGCATTTATGGCGACCTTGCCGGATTTATGGCGACCTTGCCGGAAATATGGCGTCCTCGCCGGATTTGTGGCGAACTTGCCGGATTTATGGCGACCATGACGGAAATATGGCGACCTCGCCGGATTTATGGCGATCTTGCCATATTTTTGGCGACCTTGCCGGAAATATGGCGACCTGGCCGCATTTATGGCGACCTTGCCGGGTTTATGGCGACCTTGCCGGAAATATCGCTACTTCGCCGGATTTGTGGCGACCTTGCGGATTTCTGGCTACCTCGCCGGATTTCTGCCGACCTTGCCGGATTTGTGGCGACCTTGCCGGATTCATGGCGACCTTGCCGGAAATATAGCGACCTTGCCGGGTTTGTGTCGACCCTGTCGGATATATGGCGACCTTGCCGGAAATATGGCGACCTCGCCGGATTTATGGCGACCTTGCCAGATTTGTGGCGACCTTGCCGGGAATATGGCGTCGTCGCCGCATTTATGGCGACCTTGCCGAATTTATGGCGACCTTGCCGGAAATATGGCGACCTCACCGGATTTGTGGCGACCTTGCCGGATTTAGGCGATTTTGCCGGAAATATGGCGACATTGCCGGGTTTGTGGCGACCTTGCCGGATATATGGCGGCCTTGCCGGATTTATGACGACCTTTCCGGATTTCTGGCGACCTTGCCGGAAATATGGCGACCTCGCCGGATTTATGGCGACCTTGCCACATTTGTGGCGACATTGCCGGAAATATGGCGACCTCGCCTCATTTATGGCGACCTTGCCGGATTTATGGCGACCTTGCCGGAAATATGGCGTCCTCGCCGGATTTGTGGCGAACTTGCCGGATATATGGCGACCATGATGGAAATATGGCGACCTCGCCGGATTTGTGGCGACCTTGCCGGATTTATGGCGACTTTGCTGGAAATATGGCTACTTCGCCGGATTTGTGGCGACCTTGCGGATTTCCGGCTACCTTGCCGGAAATATGGCGACCTTGCCGGATTTGTGGCGACCTTGCCGGATTTATGCCGACCTTGCCGGATATATGGCGACTTCGCCGGATATATGGCGACCTTGCCAGAAATATGGCGACCTTGCCGGATTTGTGGCGACCTCGCCGGATTTATGGCGACCTTGCCGGAAATAGGGCGACCTTGCCGGGATTGTGGCGACCTTGCCGGATATATGGCGATTTTACCGGAAATATGGCGACCTTGCCGGGTTTGTGGCGACCTTGCCGTATATATGGCTGTCTTGCCGGAAATATGGCGACGTTGCCGGGTTTCTGACGACCTTGCCGGATTTATGGCGACCTTGCCGGATTTATGGCGACCTTTCCGGATTTGTGGCGACGTTGCCGGAAATATGGCGACGTCGCCGGATTTATGGCGATCTTGCCAGATTTGTGGCGACCTTGCCGGAAATATGGCGACCTCGCCGCATTTATGGCGACCTTGCCGGATTTATGGCGACCTTGCCGGGAATATCGCTACTTCGCCGGATTTGTGGCGACCTTGCGGATTTCTGGCTACCTCGCCGGATTTCTGCCGACCTTGCCGGATTTGTGGCGACCTTGCCGGATTTATGGCGACCTTGCCGGAAATATGGCGACCTTGCCGGGTTTGTGGCGACCCTGCCGGATATATGGCGACCTTGCCAGAAATATGGCGACGTTGCCGGATTTCTGACGACCTTGCCGGATTTATGGCGACCTTGCCGGATTCATGGCGTCCTTTCCGGATTTGTGGCGACGTTGCCGGAAATATGGCGACCTCGCCGGATTTATGGCGACCTTGCCAGATTTGTGGCTACCTCGCCGGAAATATGGCGACTTCGCCGCATTTATGGCGACCTTGCCGGATTTATGGCGACCATGCCGGAAATATGGCGACCTCACCGGATTTGTGGCGACCTTGCCGGATTTATGGCGACCTTGCCGGAAATATGGCTACTTCGCCGGATTTGTGGCGACCTTGCGGATTTCTGGCTCCCTTGCCGGAAATATGGCGACCTTGCCGGATTTGTGACGGCGATGCCGGATTTATGGCGTCATTGCCGAAATGTTGCGAACTTGCCGGATTTGTGCCGACCTTGCCGGATTCAAGGCGACCTTGACGAAATGTGGCTACCTTGCCTGGTTTGTGGCGACCTTGCCGGATTTATGTCGACCTTGCCGGAAATTTGGCGACCTTGCCGGAAATATGACGACCTTGCCGGATATATGGCGGCCTTGCCGGATTTATGACGACCTGTCCGGATTTGTGGCGACCTTGCCGGAAATATGGCGACCTCGCCGGATTTATGGCGTTCTTGCCAGATTTGTGGCGACCTTGCCGGAAATATGACGACCTCGCCGCATTTATGGCGACCCTGCCGGATTTATGGCGACCTTGCCGGAAATATGGCTACTTCGCCGGATTTGTGGCGACTTTGCGGATTTCTGGCTACCTCACCGGATTTCTGCCGACCTTGCCGGATTTGTGGCGACCTTCCCTAATTTATGGCGACCTTGCCGGAAGTATGGCGACCTTGCCGTGTTTGTGGCGACCCTGCCGGATATATGGCGACCTTGCCGGAAATATGGCGACGTTGCCGTATATCTGACGACCTTGCCAGATTTATGGCGACCTTGCCTGATTTAAGGCGACCTTTCCGGATTTGTGGCGACCTTGCCGGAAATATGGCGACCTCGCCGGATTTATGACGACCTTGCCAGATTTGTGGCGACCTTGCCGGAAATATGGCGACGTCGCCGCATTTATGGCGACCTTGCCGGCTTTATGGCGACCATGCCGGAAATATGGCGACCTCACCGGATTTGTGGCGCCCTTGCCGGATTTATGGCGACCTTGCCGGAAATATGGCTACTTCGCCGGATTTGTGGCGACCTTGCGGATTTCTGGCTACCTTGCCGGAAATATGGCGACCTTGCCGTGTTTGTGGCGACCCTGCCGGATATATGGCGACCTTGCCGGAAATATGGCGACGTTGCCGGATTTCTGACGACCTTGCCAGATTTATGGCGACCTTGCCTGATTTATGGCGACCTTTCCGGATTTGTGGCGACCTTGCCGGAAATATGGCGACCTCAACGGATTTGTGGCGCCCTTGCCGGATTTATCGCGACCTTGCCGGAAATATGGCTATTTCGCCGGATTTGTGGCGACCTTGCGGATTTCTGGCTACCTTGCCGGAAATATGGCGACCTTGCCGTGTTTGTGGCGACCCTGCCGGATATATGGCGACCTTGCCGGAAATATGGCGACGTTGCCGGATTTCTGACGACCTTGCCAGATTTATGGCGACCTTGCCTGATTTATGGCGACCTTTCCGGATTTGTGGCGACCTTGCCGGAAATATGGCGACCTCGCCGGATTTATGGCGACCTTGCCAGATTTGTGGCGACCTCGCCTGAAATATGGCGACGTCGCCGCATTTATGGCGACCTTGCCGGATTTATGGCGACCATGCCGGAAATATGGCGACCTCACCGGATTTGTGGCGACCTTGCCGGATTTATGGCGACCTAGCCGGAAATATGGCTACTTCGCCGGATTTGTGGCGACCTTGCGGATTTCTGGCTACCTTGCCGGAAATATGGCCACCTTGCCGGGTTTGTGGGGACCTTGCCGGATATATGGCGACCTTGCAGGAAATATGGCGACGTTGCCGGATTTCAGACGACCTTGCCGGATTTATGGCGACCTTGCCGGATTCATGGCGACCTTTCCGGATTTGTGGCGACCTTGCCGGAAATATGGCGACCTCGCCGGATTTATGGCGACCTTGCCAGATTTGTGGCGACCTTGCCAGAAATATGGCGACGTCGCCGCATTAATGGCGACCTTGCCGGATTTATGGCGACCATGGCGGAAATATGGCGACCTCACCGGATTTGTGGCGACCTTGCCGGATTTATGTCGACCTTGCCGGAAATATGGCTACTTCGCCGGATTTGTGGCGACCTTGCGGATTTCTGGCTACCTTGCCGGAAATATGGCGACATTGCCGGATGTGTGACGACGATGCCGGATTTATGGCGTCCTTGCCGAAATGTTGCGACCTTGCCGGATTTGTGCCGACCTTGCCGGATTCAAGGCGACCTTGACGAAATATGGCGACATTGCCGGATTTGTGACGACGATCCCGGATTTATGCCGTCCTTGCCGAAATGTTGCGACCTTGCCGGATTTCTGCCGACCTTACTGGATTCAAGGCGACCTTGACGAAATGTGGCTACCTTGCCGGGTTTGTGGCGACCTTGCCGGATTTATGTCGACCTTGCCGGAAATTTGGCGACCTTGCCGGAAATATGACGACCTTGCCGGATATATGGCGGTCTTGCCGGATTTATGTCGACCTTTCCGGATTTGTGGCGACCTTGCGGATTTCTGGCTACCTTGCCGGACATATGGCGACCTTGCCGTGTTTGTGGCGACCCTGCCGGATATATGTCGACCTTGCTGGAAATATGGCTACTTCGCCGGATTTGTGGCGACCTAGCGGATTTCCGGCTACCTTGCCGGAAATATGGCGACCTTTCCGGATTTGTGGCGACCTTGCCGGATTTATGCCGACCTTGCCAGATATATGGCGACTTCGCCGGTTATATGGCGACCGTGCCAGAAATATGGCGACCTTGCCGGATTCGTGGCGACCTTGCCGGATATATGGCGGCCTTGCCGGATTTGTGGTGACTTTGCGGATTTCTGGCTACCGCGCCGGATTTCTGCCGACCTTGCCGTGTTTGTGGCGACCCTGCCGGATATATGGCGACCTTGCCGGAAATATGGCGACGTTGCCGGATTTATGACGACCTTGCCAGATTTGTGGCGACCTTGCCGGAAATATGGCGACGTCGCCGCATTTATGGCGACCTTGCCGGATTTATGGCGACCATGCCGGAAATATGGCGACCTCACCGGATTTGTGGCGCCCTTGCCGGATTTATGGCGACCTTACCGGAAATATGGCTACTTCGCCGGATTTGTGGCGACCTTGCGGATTTCTGGCTACCTTGCCGGAAATATGGCGACCTTGCCGTGTTTGTGGCGACCCTGCCGGATATATGGCGACCTTGCCGGAAATATGGCGACGTTGCCGGATTTCTGACGACCTTGCCAGATTTATGGCGACATTGCCTGATTTATGGCGACCTTTCCGGATTTGTGGCGACCTTGCCGGAAATATGGCGACCTCGCCGGTTTAATGGCGACCTTGCCAGATTTGTGGCGACCTTGCCGGAAATATGGCGACGTCGCCGCATTTATGGCGACCTTGCCGGATTTATGGCGACCTTGCCGTATATATGGCGGTCTTGCCGGAAATATGGCGACGTTGCCGGGTTTCTGACGACCTTGCCGGATTTATGGCGACCTCACCGGATTTGTGGCGACCTTGCCGGATTTATGGCGACCTAGCCGGAAATATGGCTACTTCGCCGGATTTGTGGCGACCTTGCGGATTTCTGGCTACCTTGCCGGAAATATGGCCACCTTGCCGGATTTGTGGGGACCTTGCCGGATATATGGCGACCTTGCAGGAAATATGGCGACGTTGCCGTATTCAAGGCGACCTTGCCGAAATGTGGCTACGTTGCCAGGTTTGTGGCGACCTTGCCTGATTTATGTCGACTTTGCCGGAAATGTGGCAACCTTGCCGAATTTGTGGCGACCTTGCTGGAATTATGGCGACCTTGACGGTAATGTAGCGACCATGCCTGATTTGTGGCGACCTTGCCGGATTTATGGCGACCTTGCCGGAAATGTGGCGACCTTGCCGGAAATATGGCGACATTGTCGGGTTTGTGGCGACCTTGCTGGATTTATGCCGACCCTGCCGGATTTGTGGCGACCTTGCCGGATTTATGACGACCTTGCCGGAAATATGGCGACATTGTCGGCTTTCTGGCGACCTTGCCGAAAATCTGGCGACCTTGCCGGATTTGTGGCGACGTTCCCGGATTTATGGCGACCTTGTCGGAAATATGGCGACATTGTCTGGTTTGTGGCGACCCTGCCGGATTTGTGGCGACCTCGCCGGATTTATGGCGACCTTGCCGGAAATAGGGCGACCTTGCCGGGTTTGTGGCGACCTTGCCGGATATATGGCGATTTTGCCGGAAATATGGCGACCTTGCCGGGTTTGAGGCGACCTTGCCGGATTCTGACGACGTTCCCGGATTTATGGCTACCTTGCCGGATTTATGGCGATCTTGCCGGAAATATGGCGACCTTGCCGGAAATATGGCGACATTGTCGGGTTTGTGGCGACCTTGCTGGATTTATGCCGACCCTGCCGGATTTGTGGCGACCTTACCGGATTTATGACGACCTTCCCGGAAATATGGCGACATTGTCGGATTTCTGGCGACCTTGTCGGAAATATGGCGACCTTGCCGGGTTTGAGGCGACCTTGCCGGATATATGGCGATCTTGCCGGAAATATGGCGACGTTGCCGAATTTCTGACGACCTTCCCGGATTTATGGCGACCTTGCCGGATTTATGGCGACCTTTCCGGATTTATGGCGACCTTGTCGGAAATATGGCGACCTTGCCGGATTTGTGGCGACCTTGCCGGATATATGGCGACCTTGCCGAAATGTTGCGACCTTGCCGGATTTGTGCCGACCTTGCCGGATTCAAGGCGATCTTGACGAAATGTGGCTACCTTGCCGGGTTTGTGGCGACCTTGCCTGATTTATCTCGACCTTGCCGGAAATGTGGCAACCTTGCCGGATTTGTGGCGACCTTGCTGGAATTATGGCGACCTTGCCGGTAATGTAGCGACTATGCCTGATTTGTGGCGACCTTGCCGGATTTATGGCGAGCTTGCCGGAAATGTGGCGACCTTGCCGGAAATATGGCGACATTGTCGGGTTTGTGGCGACCTTGCCGGATTTATGCCAACCCTGCCGGATTTGTGGCGACCTTGCCGGATTTGTGGCGACCTTGCCGGAAATATGGCGACCTCGCCGGATTTATTGCGATCTTGCCAGATTTGTGGCGTCCTTCCCGGAAATATGGCGACCTCGCCGCATTTATGGCGACCTTGCCGGATTTATGGCGACCTTTCCGGAAATATGGCGACCTTGCCGGATTTGTGGCGACCTTGCCGGATTTATGGCGACCTTGTCGGAAATATGGCGACCTTGCCGGGTTTGTGGCGACCTTTCCGGATATATGGCGACCTTGCCGAAATGTTGCGACCTTGCCGGATTTGTGCCGACCTTGCCGGATTCAAGGCGATCTTGACGAAATGTGGCTACCTTGCCGGGTTTGTGGCGACCTTGCCTGATTTATGTCGACCTTGCCGGAAATGTGGCAACCTTGCCGGATTTGTGGCGACCTTGCTGGAATTATGGCGACCTTGCCGGTAATGTAGCGACCATGCCTGATTTGTGGCGACCTTGCCGGATTTATGACGACCTTGCCGGAAATATGGCGACATTGTCGGATTTCTGGCGACCTTGTCGGAAATATGGCGACCTTGCCGGATTTGTGGCGACGTTCCCGGATTTATGGCGACCTTGTCGGAAATATGGCGACATTGTCTGGTTTGTGGCGACCCTGCCGGATTTGTGGCGACCTCGCCGGATTCATGGCGACCTTGCCGGAAATAGGGCGACCTTGCCGGGTTTGTGGCGACCTTGCCGGATATATGGTGATTTTGCCGGAAATATGGCGACCTTGCCGGGTTTGAGGCGACCTTGCCGGATATATGGCGATCTTGCCGGAAATATGGCGACGTTGCCGGATTTCTGACGACCTTCCCGGATTTATGGCGACCTTGCCGGATTTATGGCGACCTTTCCGGATTTATGGCGACCTTGTCGGAAATATGGCGACCTTGCCGGGTTTGTGGCGACCTTGCCGGATATATGCCGACCTTGCCGAAATGTTGCGACCTTGCCGGATTTGTGCCGACCTTGCCGGATTCAAGGCGATCTTGACGAAATGTGGCTACCTTGCCGGGTTTGTGGCGACCTTGCCTGATTTATCTCGACCTTGCCGGAAATGTGGCAACCTTGCCGGATTTGTGGCGACCTTGCTGGAATTATGGCGACCTTGCCGGTAATGTAGCGACCATGCCTGATTTGTGGCGACCTTGCCGGATTTATGGCGAGCTTGCCGGAAATGTGGCGACCTTGCCGGAAATATGGCGACATTGTCGGGTTTGTGGCGACCTTGCCGGATTTATGCCGACCCTGCCGGATTTGTGGCGACCTTGCCGGATTTGTGGCGACCTTGCCGGAAATATGGCGACCTCGCCGGATTTATTGCGATCTTGCCAGATTTGTGGCGTCCTTCCCGGAAATATGGCGACCTCGCCGCATTTATGGCGACCTTGCCGGATTTATGGCGACCTTTCCGGAAATATGGCGACCTTGCCGGATTTGTGGCGACCTTGCCGGATTTATGGCGACCTTGTCGGAAATATGGCGACCTTGCCGGGTTTGTGGCGACCTTTCCGGATATATGGCGACCTTGCCGAAATGTTGCGACCTTGCCGGATTTGTGCCGACCTTGCCGGATTCAAGGCGATCTTGACGAAATGTGGCTACCTTGCCGGGTTTGTGGCGACCTTGCCTGATTTATGTCGACCTTGCCGGAAATGTGGCAACCTTGCCGGATTTGTGGCGACCGTGCTGGAATTATGGCGACCTTGCCGGTAATGTAGCGACCATGCCTGATTTGTGGCGACCTTGCCGGATTTATGGCGACCTTGCCGGAAATGTGGCGACCTTGCCGGAAATATGGTGACATTGTCGGGTTTGTGGCGACCTTGCCGGATTTATGCCGACCCTGCCGGATTTGTGGCGACCTTGCCGGATTTATGACGACCTTGCCGGAAATATGGCGACATTGTCGGATTTCTGGCGACCTTGCCGGAAATATGGCGACCTTGCCGGATTTGTGGCGACGTTCCCGGATTTATGGCGAGCTTGCCGGCAATATGGCGACCTTGCCGGATTTGTGGCGACCTTGCCGGATTGATGACGGCCTTGCCGGAAATATGGCGACATTGCCGGATTTGTGACGACGATGTCGGATTTATGGCGTCCTTGCCGAAATGTTGCGACCTTGCCGGATTTGTGCAGACCTTGCCGGATTCAAGGCGACCTTGCCGAAATGTGGCTACCTTGCCGGGTTTGTGGCGACCTTGCCTGATTTATGTCGACCTTGCCGGAAATGTGCCAACCTTGCCGGATTTGTGGCGACCTTGCTGGAATTATGGCGACCTTGCCGGCAATGTAGCGACCATGCCTGATTTGTGGCGACCTTGCCGGATTTATGGCGACCTTGCCGGAAATGTGGCGACATTGTCTGGTTTGGTGTGGACCTTGCCCCATTTATTGCGACCTTGCCTGAAATGTGGCGACCTTGACGGATTTGTGGCGACCATGACGGATTTATGGCGACCTTGCCGGGGATGTGGCGACCTTACCGGATTTGTGGCGACCATGCCGGATTTATGGCGACGTTGCCGGAATTGTGGCGCCCTTGCCGTATTTGTGGCGACCTTGCCGGATCTATGGCGACCTTGCCGGATGTATGGCGACCTTGCCGGAAATGTAGCGACCTTGCCGGATTTGGGGCGACCTTGCCGGATTTATGGCGACCTTGCCGGAAATATTGCGACCTTGCCGGATTTGTGGCGACCTTGCCGGATTTATGGCGACCTAGTCGGAAATATGTCAACCGTGCCGGATTTGTGGCGACCTTGCCGGATTTATGGCGACCTTGCCGGAAATACGGCAACCTTGCCGCATTTGTGGCGACCTTGCCGGATTTATGGCGATCTTGCCGGAAATGTGGCGTCCTTGCCGGATTTGCGGCGACCTTGCCGAATTTATGGCGACATTGCCTGAAATGTGGCGACCTTGACGGATTTGTGGCGACCTTGACGGATTTATGGCGACCTTGCCGGGGATGAGGCGACCTTACCGGATTTGTGGCGACCTTGCCGGATTTATGGCGACCTTGCCGGGGATGTGGCGACCTTACCGGATTTGTGGCGACCTTGCCGGATTTATGGCGACCT
>JAXLNO010002283.1:0-40128 GCA_038087875.1 Malacoraja senta | reverse complement strand
GTCGCCATAAATCCGGCAAGGTCGCCACAAATCCACAAGGTCGCCACATTTGCGGCAAAGTCGCAAGAAATCCGGCATCTTTGCCACAAATCCGGCAAGGTCGCCACATTCCCGGCAAGGTCGCCATGAATCCGGCAAGGTCGCCAAATTTCCGGCAAGGTCGCCATAAATCCGGCAGGGTCGCCACAAATCTCACAAGGTCGCCATAAATCCGGCAAGGTCGCCACAAATCCGGTAAGGTCGCCACATTTGCGGCAAGGTCGCCATAAATCCGCAAGGTCGCCACAAATAAGGCAAGGTCGCCACAATTCCGGCAAGGTCGCCATAAATCCGGCAAGTTCGCCACAAATCCGGCAAGGTCGCCACGTCACCGGCAAGGTCGCCATTAATCCGGGAATGTCGCCTGAAATCCGGGAAGGTCGCCACATTCCCGGCAAGGTCGCCATAAATCCGGCAAGGTCGCCACAAATCCGGCAAGGTCGCCACATTTCCGGCAAGGTCGCCATAAATCCGGCAAGGTCGCCACAAATCCAGCAAGGTCGCCAGAAATGCGGCAAGGTCGCCACATTTCCGGCAAGCTCGCCATTAATCCGGGAATGTCGCCATAAATCCGGCAAGGTCGCCACAAATCCGGCAAGGTCGCCATAAATTTTCAAAGTCACCATAACACCGGCAAGGTCGCCGTAGTTCCGGCACGGTCGCCATAAATCCGACTAGGACGCCATAAATCCGGCAAGGTCGCCACATCCCCGGCAAGGTCGCCATGAATCCGGCAAGGTCGCCACAAATCCGGCAATGTCGCCGCATTTCCGGCAAGGTCGCCATTAATCCGGGAATGTCGCCATAAATCCGGCAAGATCGCCACATTCCGGGCAAGATCGCCATAAATCCGGCAAGGTAGCCACAAATCCGGCAAGGTCGCCACATTTCCGGCAAGGTCGCCATAAATACTGCAAGGTCGCCACAAATCCAGCAGGGTCGCCACAAATGCGGCAAGGTCGCCACATTTCCGGCAAGGTCGCCACATTTCCGGCAAGGTCGCCATTAATCCGGGAATGTCGCCATAAATCCGGCAAGGTCGCCACATTCCCGGCAAGGTCGCCATAAATCCGGCAAGGTCGCCACAAATCCGGCAAGGTCGCCACATTTCCGGCAAGGTCGCGACATTTCCGGCAAGGTCGCCATTAATCCGGGAATGTCGCCATAAATCCGGCAAGGTCGCCACATTCCCGGCAAGGTCGCCATAAATCCGGCAAGGTCGCCACATTCCCGGCAAGGTCGCCATAAATCCGGCAAGGTCGCCACAAATCCGGCAAGGTCGCCACATTTCCGGCAGGTCGCCATAAATCCGGCAAGGTCGCCACAAATCCGGGAAGGTCGCCACATTTCCGGCAAGGTCCCCACAAATGCGGCAAGGTCGCCATAAATCCAGCACGGTCGCCATATTTCCGGCAAGGTCGCCATAAATCCGGCGATGTCGCCATAATTCCGGCGAGGTCGCCATAAATCGGGCAAGGTCGCCATAATTCCGGCAAGGTCGCCACATTTCCGGCAGGTCGCCATAAATCCGGCAAGGTCGCCACAAATCCGGCAAGGTCGCCACATTTCCGGCAGGTCGCCATAAATCCGGCAAGGTCGCCTCATTCCCGGCAAGGTCGCCATAAATCCGGCAAGGTCGCCATAAATCCAGCACGGTCGCCATATTTCCGGCAAGGTCGCCATAAATCCGGCGTTGTCGCCATAATTCCGGCGAGGTCGCCATAAATCGGGCAAGGTCGCCATAATTCCGGCAAGGTCGCCATAGTTCCGGCAAAGTCGCCATAAATCCGGCAAGTTTGCCATAAATCTGCAAAGTCGCCATTACCCCGGCAAGGTCGTCGTATTTCCGGCACGGTCGCCATCAATCCGGCTAGGACGCCACAAATCCGGCAAGTTCGCAACATTTCGGCAAGTTTGCCAGAAATCCGGCATCGTCGCCACAAATCCGGCAAGGACGCCACATTTCCGGCAAGGTCGCCATGAATCCGGCAAGGTCGCCACATTTCCGGCAAAATCGCCATAAATCCGGCAAGGTCGCCACAAATCCCACAAAGTCGCCATAAATCCGGCAAGGTCGCTACAATTCCGGCAAGGTCGCCACAATTCCGGCAATGTCGCCATAAATCCGGCAAGGTCGACACAAATCCGGTAAGGTCGCCACATCCCCGGCAAGGTCGCCATAAATCTGTCAAGGTCGCCACAAATCCGTCAAGGTCGCCACATTTCGGGCAAGGTCGCCATAAATCGGGCAAGGTCGCCACAAATCCGGCAAGGTCGCCATATTTCAGGCAAGGTCGCCATTAATCCGGGAATTTCGCCATAAATCCGGCAAGGTCGCCACATTCCCGGCAAGGTCGCCATAAATCCGGCAAGGTCGCCACAAATCCAGCAAGGTCGCCACAAATGCGGCAAGGTCGCCACATTTCCGGCAATGTCGCCATAAATCCGGCAAGTTCGCCACAAATCCGACAAGGTCGCCATAAATCCGGCAAGGACGGCACATTTCCGGCAAGATCGCCATAAATCCGGCAAGGTCGCCACAGATTCGCCAAGGTCGCCACATTTCCGTCAAGGTCGCCACATTTCCTGCAAGGTCGCCATATTTCCCGCAAGGTCACCATAAATCCGGCAAGGTCGCCACAAATGCGGCAAGGTCGCCATATTTCCGGCAAGGTCGCCATTAATCCGGCAAGGTCGCCACAAATCCGGCAAGGTCGCCACAAATCCGGCAAGGTTGCCATATTTCCGGCTAGGTCGCCATAAATCCGGCAAGGTCGCCACAAATCCGGCAAGGTCGCCATATTGCCGGCAAGGTCGCCATAAATCCGGCAAGGTCGCCACATTTCCGGCAAGGTCGCCCTGAATCCGTCAAGTTCGCCACAAACCACGCAAGGTCGCCACATTTCCGGCGATGTCGCCATAAATCCGGCAAGTTCGCCACAAATCCGACAAGGTCGCAATAAACACGTCAAGGACTCCACATTTCCGGCAAGATCGCCATAAATCCGACAAGGTCGCCACAAATCCGCCAAGGTCGCCACATTTCCGGCAAGGTCGCCATAAATCCGGCAAGGTCGCCACAAATGCGGCAAGGTCGCCATATTTCCGGCAAGGTCGCCATTATTCCGGCAAGGTCGCCACAAATCCGGCAAGGTCGCCACATTTCCTGCAAGGTCGCCATATTTCCGGCAAGGTCGGCACATTTCCGGCAAGGTCGCCATTAATCCGGGAATGTCGCCATAAATCCGGCAAAGTTGCCACAAATCCGGTAGGGTCGCCATATTTCCGGCAAAGTCGCCATATTTCTGGCAAGGTCGCCATAAATCCGGCAAGGTCGCCACAAATGCGGCAAGGTCGCAATAAATCCGGCAAGGTCGCCATATTTACGGCAAGGTCGCCATAAATCCGGCAAGGTCGCCACATTTCCGGCAAGGTCGCCATGAATCCGGCAAGGTCGCCACAAGTCCGGCAAGGTCGCGTCAAATTCGGCAAGGTCGCCATATTTCCTGCAAGGTCGCCATAGATCCGGCAAGGTCGCCACAAATCTGGCAAGGTCGCAACATTTCGGCAAGTTCGCCAGAAATCCGGCTTCTTCGCCACAAATCCGGCAAGGTCGCCACATTTCCAGCAAGGTCGCCAAGAATCCGGCAAGGTCGCCACAAATCCCACAAGGTCGCCATAAACCCGGCAAGGTCGCCACAAATCCGGCAAGGTCGCCACATTTCCGGCAAGGTCGCCATAAATCTGGCAAGGTCGCCACAAATCCGGCAATGTCGCCACATTTCTGGCAATGTCGCCATAAATCCGCCAAGGTCGCCACAAATCCAGCAAGGTCGCCACAAATCCGTCAAGGTCGCCACAAATCCCACAAGGTCGCCATAAACCCGGCAAGGTCGCCACAAATCCGGCAAGGTCGCCACATTTCCGGCAAGGTCGCCATAAATCCGGCAAGGTCGCCACAAATCCGGCAATGTCGCCACATTTCTGGCAATGTCGCCATAAATCCGCCAAGGTCGCCACAAATCCAGCAAGGTCGCCACAAATGCGGCAAGGTCGCCACATTTCCGGCAAGATCGCCACATTTCCGGCAAGGTCGCCATTAATCCGGGAATGTCGCCATAAATCCGGCAAGGTCGCCACAAATCCGGCAAGGTCGCCACATTTCCGACAAGGTCGCCATAAATTTGGCAAAGTCGCCACAAATCCGGCAGGGTCGCCACATTTCCGGCAATGTCGCCATATTTCCGGCAAGGTCGCCACAAATCCGGCAAGGTCGCCACAAATCGGGCAAGGTCGCCATATTTCCGACAAGGTC
The DNA here is from genome assembly GCA_038087875.1 of Malacoraja senta. NCBI lineage: Eukaryota > Metazoa > Chordata > Chondrichthyes > Rajiformes > Rajidae > Malacoraja > Malacoraja senta. The sequence goes on along the minus strand of JAXLNO010002283.1, from coordinate 35,774 downwards.
GCCATAAATCCGGCAAGTTTGCCTCAAATCCGGTAATATCGCCATATTTCCGGCAAAGTCGCCATAAATCCGGCAAGGTGGCGTCAAATCCGGCAAGGTCGCCGCATTTCAATCAAGGTAGCCGTAAATTCGGCAAGGTCGCCACAAATCCAGCAAGGTCGCCACAAATGCGGAAAGGTCGCCACATTTCCGGCAAGATCGCCACATTTCCGGCAAGGTCGCCGCATTTCAATCAAGGTAGCCGTAAATCCGGCAAGGTCGCCACAAATCCAGCAAGGTCGCCACGTGACGGTGAGAGTAGGAATGGAGTGAGGTGGAGGATAAATGCGTGGCTGAGGAACTGGTGCAGCGGGCAGGGATTCAAATTTATGGATCATTGGGATTTCTTTTGGGGAAGGAGTGACCTGTACAGAAAGGACGGGTTGCACTTGAACCCGAGGGGCACCAATATCCTGGCGGGGAGATTTGCAAAGGCTACTGGGGAGAATTGAAACTAGAACAGTTGGGGGGAGGGACTCAAATAGAGAAAGCTAGTGGAAAATGTGGGAGGCAGGAGGCAGGGAAGGGAAGCACTCGGACCCAAAATGTAGTGGAGAAAGAAGAAAAAGATAATAAACAGAGAATAAGTGGTGGTGGGTTTCTTAAATGTGTATATTTTAATGCTAGGAGCATTGTAAGAAAGGTGGATGAGCTTAGAGCCTGGATTGACACCTGGAAGTATGATGTTGTGGCGATCAGTGAAACATGGTTGCAGGAGGGCTGTGATTGGCAAATAAATATTCCAGGATTTCGTTGCTTCAGGGGTGATAGAATTGGAGGGGCAAGAGGTGGGGGTGTTGCATTGCTTGTCAAGGAAGATATTACAGCAGTGCTTTGGCAGGATAGATTAGAGGGCTCGTCTAGGGAGGCTATTTGGGTGGAACTGAGAAATGGGAAAGGTGTAGCAACACTTATAGGGGTGTATTATAGACCGCCAAATGGGGAGCGAGAATTGGAAGAGCAAATATGTAAGGAGATAGCAGATATTAGTAGTAAGCACAAGGTAGTGATTGTGGGAGATTTCAATTTTCCACACATAGACTGGGAAACACATTCTGTAAAAGGGCTGGATGGTTTGGAGTTTGTAAAATGTGTGCAAGATAGTTTTTTGCAGCAATACATAGAGGTACCTACTAGAGAAGGGGCAGTGCTGGACCTCCTGTCAGGAAATGAGACAGGGCAAGTGGCGGAGGTATGCGTCGGGGAGCACTTCGGGTCCAGTGATCACAATACCATTAGTTTCAATATAATTATGGAGAGGGTCAGAACTGGACCTAGGGTTGAGATTTTTGTTTGGAGAAAGGCTAACTTTGAGGAGATGCGAAAGGATTTAAAAGGAGTGAATTGGGACATGTTGTTTTATGGGAAGGATGTAGAAGAAAAATGGAGGACATTTAAGGGTGAAATTTTAAGAGTACAGAATCTTTATGTCCCTGTTCGGTTGAAAGGAAATAGTAAAAAATGGAAAGAGCCATGGTTTTCAAGGGAAATTGGACACTTGGTTCGGAAAAAGAGAGAGATCTACAATAATTATAGGCAGCATGGAGTAAATGAGGTGCTTGAGGAGTATAAAGAATGTAAAAAGAATATTAAGAAAGAAATTAGAAAAGCTAAAAGAAGATATGAGGTTGCTTTGGCAAGTAAGGTGAAAGTAAATCCAAAGGGTTTCTACAGCTATATTAATAGCAAAAGGATAACAAGGAATAAAATCGGTCCATTAGAGAGTCAGAGTGGACAGCTATCTGCAGAGCCAAAAGAGATGGAGGAGATATTGAACAATTTCTTTTCTTCGGTATTCACGAAGGAGAAGGATATGGAATTATGTGAGGTAAGGGAAACGAGCAGAGTAGCAATGGAAACTGTGAGATTCAAAGAAGAGGAGGTGCGGACACTTTTGAAAAATATGAAAACGGATAAGTCTCCAGGTCCTGACAGGATATTCCCTAGGACATTGAGGGAAGTTAGTGTAGAAATAGCAGGGGCTATGACAGAAATATTTCAAATGTCATTAGAAACGGGAATAGTGCCGGAGGATTGGCGTACTGCGCATGTTGTCCCGTTGTTTAAAAAGGGTTCGAAGAGTAAACCTAGCAATTATAGACCTGTTAGTTTGACGTCAGTGGTGGGCAAATTAATGGAAAGGATACTTAAAGATAATATATATAAGCATCTGGATAAGCAGGGTCTGATTAGGAACAGTCAACATGGATTTGTGCCTGGAAGGTCATGCTTGACTAATCTTCTTGAATTTTTCGAAGAGGTTACTAGGGAAATTGATGAGGGTAAAGCAGTGGATGTTGTCTATATGGACTTCAGTAAGGCCTTTGACAAGGTTCCTCATGGAAGGTTGGTTAAGAAGATTCAATTGTTGGGTATTAATGGTGGAGTAGCAAGATGGATTCAACAGTGGCTGAATGGGAGATGCCAGAGAGTAATGGTGGATGGCTGTTTGTCAGGTTGGAGGCCGGTGACTAGTGGGGTGCTTCAGGGGTCTGTGTTGGGTCCACTGTTGTTTGTCATGTACATCAATGATCTAGATGAAGGTGTGGAAAATTGGATTAGTAAGTATGCAGATGATACTAAGATAGGTGGTGTTGTGGATAATGAAGTAGATTTTCAAAGTCTACAGAGAGATTTAGGCCATTTGGAAGAGTGGGCTGAAAGATGGCAGATGGAGTTTAATGCTGACAAATGTGAGGTGCTACATCTCAGCAGGACAAATCAAAATAGGACGTACACGGTAAATGGTAGCGAATTGAGGAATGCAGTTGAACAGAGGGATCTAGGAATAACTGTGCATAGTTCCCTGAAGGTGGAATCTCATGTAGATAGGGTGGTAAAGAAAGCTTTTGGTGTGCTGGCCTTTATAAATCAGAGCATTGAATATAGAAGTTGGGATGTAATGTTAAAATTGTACAAGGCATTGGTGAGGCCAATTCTGGAGTATGGAGTACAGTTTTGGTCGCCTAATTATAGGAAGGATGTCAACAAAATAGAGAGAGTACAGAGGAGATTTACTAGAATGTTGCCTGGGTTTCAGCAACTAAGTTACAGAGAAAGGTTGAACAAGTTAGGTCTTTATTCTTTGGAGCGCAGAAGGTTAAGAGGGGACTTGATAGAGGTCTTTAAAATTATGAGCGGGTTAGAGTGGACGTGGATAAGCTTTTCCCATTGAGAGTAGGGAAGATTCAAACAAGGGGACATGACTTGAGAATTAAGGGACAGAAGTTTAGGGGGAACATTAGGGGGAACTTCTTTACTCAGAGAGTGGTAGCTGTGTGGAATGAGATTCCAGTGGAAGTGGTGGAGGCAGGTTCGATGTTATCCTTTAAAAATAGATTGGATGGGTATATGGACGGGAAAGGAATGGAGGGTTATGGTCTGAGTGTAGGTAGATGGGACTAGGGGGAAGTATTTTATTTTTAATTAAAAAAAAAAAAATTAAATGTTCGGCACGGACTTGAAGGGCCGAGGTGGCCTGTTTCCGTGCTGTAATGGTTATATGGTTATATGGTTATATGGTCGCGTCAAATCCGGCAAGGTCGCCACATTTCCGGCTAGGCCGCCATAGATCCGGCAAGGTCGCCACAAATCCCGCAAGGTCGCATCATTTCGGCAAGGTCGCGAGAAATCCGGCATCGTCGCCACAAATCCGGCAAGGTCGCCACATATCCGGCAAGGTCGGCATGAATCCGGCAATGCCGCCACAAGTCCGGCAAGGTCGCCACATTTCCGGCGAGGTCGCCATAAATCCGGCAAGGTCGCCACAAATCCCACAAAGTCGCCATAAATCCGGCAAGGTCGCCACAAATCCGGCAAGATCGCCACATTTGCGGCAAGGTCGCCATAAATTTGGCAAGGTCGCCACAAATCCGGCAAGGTCGCCACATTTCCGGCAAGGTAGCCATTAATCCAGCAAGGTCGCCACAAATGCGGCAAGGTCGCCACATCCCCGGCAAGGACGCCACAAATCCAACAAGCTCGCCACATATCCGGCAATGTCGCCATATTTCCGGCAAGGTCACCATAAATCCGGCAATGTCGCCATAAATCCGGCGAGTTCGCCATATTTCCGACGAGGTCGCCATAAATCCGGCAAGGTCGCCATAATTCCGGCGAGGTCGCCATCTTTCCGGAAAAGTCGCCATAAATCCGGCAAGGTCGCCATAAATCTGCAAAGTCGCCATAACTCCGGCAAGGTCGCCGTATTTCCGTCACGGTCGCCGTAAATCCGGCTAGGACGCCATAAATCCGACATATGTCGCCATATTTCCGGCAAGGTTGCCACAAATCCGGCAAGGTCGCCATATTTCCGTCAAGGTCGCCATAAATTCGGCAAGGTCGCCACAAATCCGACATGGTCACCATATTTCCGGCAAGGTCGCCATAATTCCGGCAAGGTAGCCACAAATCGGGCAAGGTCGTCATATTTTCGTCAAGGTCGCCATAAATCCGGCAAGTTTGCCTCAAATCCGGCAAGGTCGTCATATTTCCGGCAAAGTCGCAATTAATCCGGCAAGGTGGCGTCAAATCCGGCAAGGTCGCCACATTTCCGGCAAGGTCACCAAAAATCCGGCAAGATCGCAACATTTCCGTCGAGGTCGCCATAAATCCGACAAGGTCGCCACAAATCCGGCAAGGTCGCAACATTCCCGGCGAGGTCGCCAACAATCCGGTAAGGTCGCCACAAATCCGGCAAGGTCGCCATATTTCAGGCAAGGTCGCCATAAATTCGGCAAGGTCGCCACAAATCCGACATGGTCGCCATATTTCCGACAAGGTCGCCATAAATCCGGCAAGGTCACCACAAATCGGGCAAGGACATCATATTTTCGTCAAGGTCGCCATAAATCCGGCAAGTTTGCCTCAAATCCGGCAAGGTCGCCATATTTCCGGCAAAGTCGCAATTAATCCGGCAAGGTGGCGTCAAATCCGGCAAGGTCGCCACATTTCCGGCAAGGTCGCCACAAATCCGGCAAGGTCGCCATATTTCCGACAAGGTCGCCATAAATCCGTCAAGTTTGCCTCAAATCGGCAAGGTTGCCGTATTTCCGGCATAGTCGCCATAAATCCGGCAAGGTGCGTCAAATCTGGCAAGGTCGCCACATTTCAATCAAGGTAGCCATAAATTCGGCAAGGTCGCGTCAAATCCGTCAAGGTCGCCACATTTCCGGCAAGGTCGCCATAGATCCGGCAAGGTCGCCACAAATCCGGCAAGGTCGCAACATTTCGGCAAGGTCGCCAGAAATCCGGTATCGTCGCCACAAATCCGGCTAGGTCGCCACATTTCCGGCAAGGTCGCCATGAATCCGGCAAGGTCACCACAAGTCCGGCAAGGTCGCGTCAAATCCGGCAAGGTCCCCACATTTCCCGCAAGGTCGCCATAGACCCGGCAAGGTCGCCACAAATCCAGCAAGGTCGCCACAAATGCGGCAAGGTCGCCACATCCCCGGCAAGGTCGCCATAAATCCGGCTAGGACGCCACAAATCCAACAAGCTCGCCACATATCCGGCAATGTCGCCATATTTCCGGCAAGGTCACCATAAATCCGGCAATGTCGCCATAAATCCGGCGAGTTCGCCATATTTCCGACGAGGTCGCCATAAATCCGGCAAGGTCGCCACAAATCCGGCAAGGTCGCAACATTCCCGGCGAGGTCGACAACAATCCGGCAAGGTCGCCACAAATCCGGCAAGGTCGCCATATTCCAGGCAAGGTCGCCATAAATCCGGCATGGTCGCCACAAATCCGGCAAGGTCGCCATATTTCCGACAAGGTCGCCATAAATCCGTCAAGTTTGCCTCAAATCGGCAAGGTTGCCGTATTTCCGGCATAGTCGCCATAAATCCGGCAAGGTGCGTCAAATCCGGCAAGATCGCCACATTTCAATCAAGGTAGCCATAAATTCGGCAAGGTCGCGTCAAATCCGTCAAGGTCGCCACATTTCCGGCAAGGTCGCCATAGATCCGGCAAGGTCGCCACAAATCCGGCAAGGTCGCAACATTTCGGCAAGGTCGCCAGAAATCCGGTATCGTCGCCACAAATCCGGCAAGGTCGCCACATTTCCGGCAAGGTCGCCATGAATCCGGCAAGGTCACCACAAGTCCGGCAAGGTCGCGTCAAATCCGGCAAGGTCCCCACATTTCCCGCAAGGTCGCCATAGATCCGGCAAGGTCGCCACAAATCCAGCAAGGTCGCCACAAATGCGACAAGGTCGCCACATCCCCGGCAAGGTCGCCATAAATCCGGCAAGGACGCCACAAATCCAACAAGCTCGCCACATATCCGGCAATGTCGCCATATTTCCGGCAAGGTCACCATAAATCCGGCAATGTCGCCATAAATCCTGCGAGTTCGCCATATTTCCGACGAGGTCGCCATAAATCCGGCAAGGTCGCCATAATTCCGGCGAGGTCGCCATCTTTCCGGAAAAGTCGCCATAAATCCGGCAAGGTCGCCATAAATCTGCAAAGTCGCCATAACTCCGGCAAGGTCGCCGTATTTCCGTCACGGTCGCCGTAAATCCGGCTAGGACGCCATAAATCCGACATATGTCGCCATATTTCCGGCAAGGTTGCCACAAATCCGGCAAGGTCGCCATATTTCCCTCAAGGTCGCCACAAATCCAGCAAGGTCGCCACAAATGCGGCAATGTCGCCACATCCCCGGCAAGGTCGCCATAAATCCGGCAAGGACGCCACAAATCCAACAAGCTCGCCACATATCCGGCAATGTCGCCATATTTCCGGCAAGGTCACCATAAATCCGGCAATGTCGCCATAAATCCGGCGAGTTCGCCATATTTCCGACGAGGTCGCCATAAATCCGGCAAGGTCGCCATAATTCCGGCGACGTCGCCATCTTTCCGGAAAAGTCGCCATAAATCCGGCAAGGTCGCCATAAATCTGCAAAGTCGCCATATTTCCGGCAAGGTCGCCATAAATCCGGCAAGGTCGCCACAAATCCGGCAAGATCGCCACATTTCCGGCGAGGTCGCCATACATCCGGCAAAGTGGCCAAAAATCCGGCAAGATCACAACATTTCCGGCGAGGTCGCCATAAATCCGGCAAAGTCGCCACAAATCCGGCAAGGTCGCCACATTCCCGGCGAGATCGCCATCAATCCTACAAGGTCGGCACAAATCCGGCAAGGTCGCCACATTCCCGGCGAGGTCGCCAACAATCCGGCAAGGTCGCCACAAATCCGGCAAGGTCGCCATAAATCCGGCAAGGTCGCCATATTCCCGGCAAGGTCGCCATAAATCCGACAAGGTCGCCACAAATCCGTGAAGGTCGCCATATTTCCGTCAAGGTCGCCATAAATCCGGCAAGGTCGCCATCAATCCGGCGAGGTCGCCATATTTCACTTAAGGTCGCCATGAATCCGGCAAGGTCGCCATAAATCCGGCGAGGTCGCCATATTTCCGGCAAGTTCGCCATAAATACGGCAAGGTCACCCTAAATACGGCAAGGTCGCCATCTTTCCGGCAAGTTCGCCATAAATCCGGCAAGGTCGACATAAATCCTGCGAGGTCGCCATATTTCCGGCAAGGTCGCCATAAATCCGGCAAGGTCGCCATCTTTCCGGCAGGTCCGCCATAAATCCGGCAAGGTCGCCATAAATCCTGCGATGTCGCCATATTTCCAGCAAGGTCGCCATAAATCCGGCGAGGACGCCATAAATCCGGCGAGGTCGCCATATTTCCGGCGAGGTCACCATATTTCCGGCAAGGTCGCCATAAATCCGGCGAGGTCGCCATATTTCCGCCAAGGTCGCCATAAATCCGGCAAGGTCGCCATAAATCCGGCGAGGACGCCATATTTCTGGCAGTCGGCATAAACCCTGCAAAGTCGCCATAAATCCGGCGAGGTCAACATATTCTCGGCAAGGTCGCCATAAATCCGGCAAGGTCGCCATAAATCCGGCGAGGTCGCCATATTTCTGACAAAGTCGCCATAAGTCCGGCAAGGTCGCCACAAATCCGGCGAGGTCGCCATATTTCCGGCAAGGTCGCCATAAATCCGGCAAGGTCGCCATAAATCCGGCGAGGTTTCCATATTTCCGGCAACGTCGCCATATTTCAGGCAACGTCGCCATATTTCCGGCAAGGTCGCCATAAATCCGGCGAGGTCGCCATAAATCCGGAGAGGTCGCCATATCCCCGGCAAAGTCGTCATGAATCCGGCAAGGTCGCCATCAATCCGGCGAGGTCGCCATATATCCGGGAAGGTCGCCATAAATCCGGCAAGGTCGCCATAAATCCGGCGAGGTCGCCATATTTCCGGAAACGTCGCCATAAATCCGGCAAGGTCGTCATAAACCCGGCGAGGTCGCCATATTTCCGGCAAGGTCGCCATAAATACGGCAAGGTCTCCATAAATCCGGCGCGGTCGCCATATTTCCGGCGAGGTCGCCATAAATCCCGCAAGGTCGCCATAAATCTGGCGAGGTCGCCATATTTCAGGCGAGGTTGCCAAAAATCCGGCAAGGTCTCCATAAATCCGGCAAGGTCGGCATATTTCCGGCAAGGTCGCCATAAATCCAGCAAGGTCGCCATAAACCGGGCAAGGTCGCCGCAAATCCGTCAAGGTCGCCACATTTGCGGCAAGGTCGCCATAAATCCGGCAAGGTCGCCACAATTCCGGCAAGGTCGCCACAATTCCGGCAAGGTCAACATAAATCCGGCAAGGTCTCCATAAATCCGGCAACGTCGCCACATCCCGCGCAAGGACGACATACATCCGGCAAGGTCGCCACATTTCAAGCTAGGACGCCATAAATCTGGCAAGGTCGACACAAATCCGGCAAGATCGCCACATTTCCGGCAAGGTCTCCATAAATCCAGCAAGGTCGGCATATTTCTGGCAAGGTCGCCACATTTCCGGCAAGGTCGCCATTAATCCGGGACGGTCGCCATAAATCCGGCAAGGTCGCCACATTTCCGGCAAGGTCGCCATTAATCCGGGAAGGTCGCCATAAATCCGGCAAGGTCGCCGCATTTCCGGCAAGGTCGCCATGTATCCGGCGAGGTCGCCATATTTCCGCCAAGGTCGCCATAGTTCCGCCAAGGTCGCCATATTCCCGGCAAGATCGCCATAATTCCAGCACGGTCGCCTCAAACCGGCAAGGCCGCCATATTTCCGGCATGGTCGCCATAATTCCGGCAAGGTGGCCACAAATCAGGAAAGGTCGCCATATTTCCGGCAATGTCGCCATAAATCCGGCAAGGTGGCCTCAAATCCGGCTAGGTCGCCATATTTCCGGCGAGGTCGCTATAATCTGGCAAGGTGGCCTCAAATCCGGCAAAGGTCGCCACATTCCCGGCAAGGTCGCCATAAATCCGGCAAGGTAGCTACAAATCCGGCAATGTCGCCACAAATGCGGCAAGGTCGCCATATTTCCGGCAAGGTCGCCATAAATCCGGCAAGGTCGCCACAAATTCGACAATGTCCTCATATTTCCGGCAAGGTCGCCATACATCCGGCAAAGTCGCCAAAAATCCAGCAAGATCGCTACATTTCCAGCGAGGTCGCCATAAATCCGGCAAAGTCGCCACAAATCCGGTGAGGTCGCCAGATTCCCGGCGCGATCGACATCAATCCTACAAGGTGGCCACAAATCCGACAAGGTCGCCACATTCCTGGCGAGGTCGCCAGCAATCCGGCAAGGTCGACACAAATCCGGCTAGGTCGCCATAAATCCGGCAGGTCGCCATATTTCCGGCAAGGTCGCCATAAATCCGGCAAGGTCGCCACAAATCCGGGAAGGTCGCCATATTTCCGTCAAGGTCGCCATAAATCCGGCAAGGTCGCCATCAATCCGGCGAGGTCGCCATATTTCACTTAAGGTCGCCATGAATCCGGCAAGGTCGCCATAAATCCGGCGAGGTCGCCATATTTCCGGCAAGTTCGCCATAAATACGGCAAGGTCGCCCTAAATCCGGCAAGGTCGCCATCTTTCCGGCAGGTTCGCCATAAATCCGGCAAGGTCGCCATAAATCCTGCAATGTCGCCATATTTCCAGCAAGGTCGCCATAAATCCGGCGAGGTCGCCATATTTCCGACGAGGTCGCCATATTTCCGGCAAGGTCGCCATGTATCCGGCGAGGTCGCCATATTTCCGCCAAGGTCGCCATAAATCCGGCAAGGTCGCCATAAATCCGGCGAGGACGCCATATTTCTGGCAAAGTCGCCAAAGACCCTGCCAAGTCGCCATAAATCCGGCGATGTCACCATATTCCCGGCAAGGTCGCCATAAATCCGGCAAGGTCGCCATAAATCCGGCGAGGTCGCCATATTTCCGGCAAGGTCGCCATAAGTCCGGCGAGGTCGCCATATTTCCGGCAAGGTCTCCATAAATCCGGCGAGGACGCCATATTTCCGGCAAGGTCGCCATAAATCCGGCAAGGTCGCCATAAATCCGGCGAGGTCGCCATATTTCCGGAAAGGTCGCCATAAATCCGGCAAGGTCGTTATAAATACGGCGAGGTCGCCATATTTCCGGCAAGGTCGCCATAAGTCCGGCAAGATCGCCATAAACCGGGCGAGGTCGCCATATTTCCGGCAAGGTCGCCATAAACCCGGCAAGGTCGCCATAAATCCGGCGATGTCGCCATATTTCCGGCAAGGTCGCCATAAATCCGGCCAGTTCGCCATAAATCCGGCGAGGTCGCCATATTTCCGGCAAGGTCGCCATAAATCCGGCAAGGTCGCCACAAATCCGGCAAGATCGCCACATTTCCGGCGAGGTCGCCATACATCCGGCAAAGTGGCCAAAAATCCGGCAAGATCACAACATTTCCGGCGAGGTCGCCATAAATCCGGCAAAGTCGCCACAAATCCGGCAAGGTCGCCACATTCCCGGCGAGATCGCCATCAATCCTACAAGGTCGGCACAAATCCGGCAAGGTCGCCACATTCCCGGCGAGGTCGCCAACAATCCGGCAAGGTCGCCACAAATCCGGCAAGGTCGCCATAAATCCGGCAAGGTCGCCATATTCCCGGCATGGTCGCCATAAATCCGACAAGGTCGCCACAAATCCGTGAAGGTCGCCATATTTCCGTCAAGGTCGCCATAAATCCGGCAAGGTCGCCATCAATCCGGCGAGGTCGCCATATTTCACTTAAGGTCGCCATGAATCCGGCAAGGTCGCCATAAATCCGGCGAGGTCGCCATATTTCCGGCAAGTTCGCCATAAATACGGCAAGGTCACCCTAAATACGGCAAGGTCTACATCTTTCCGGCAAGTTCGCCATAAATCCGGCAAGGTCGACATAAATCCTGCGAGGTCGCCATATTTCCGGCAAGGTCGCCATAAATCCGGCAAGGTCGCCATCTTTCCGGCAGGTCCGCCATAAATCCGGCAAGGTCGCCATAAATCCTGCGATGTCGCCATATTTCCAGCAAGGTCGCCATAAATCCGGCGAGGTCGCCATAAATCCGGCGAGGTCGCCATATTTCCGGCGAGGTCGCCATATTTCCGGCAAGGTCGCCATAAATCCGGCGAGGTCGCCATATTTCCGCCAAGGTCGCCATAAATCCGGCAAGGTCGCCATAAATCCGGCGAGGACGCCATATTTCTGGCAGTCGGCATAAACCCTGCAAAGTCGCCATAAATCCGGCGAGGTCACCATATTCTCGGCAAGGTCGCCATAAATCCGGCAAGGTCGCCATAAATCCGGCGAGGTCGCCATATTTCTGACAAGGTCGCCATAAATCCGGCAAGGTCGCCACAAATCCGGCGAGGTCGCCATATTTACGGCAAGGTCGCCATAAATCCGGCAAGGTCGCCATAAATCCGGCGAGGTCTCCATATTTCCGGCAAGGTCGCCATATTTCAGGCAAGGTCGCCATATTTCCGGCAAGGTCCCCATAAATCCGGCGAGGTCGCCATAAATCCTGAGAGGTCGCCATATCCCCGGCAAGGTCGTCATGAATCCGGCAAGGTCGCCATCAATCCGGCGAGGTCGCCATATTTCCGGCAAGGTCGCCATAAATCCGGCAAGGTCGCCATAAATCCGGCGAGGTCGCCATATTTCCGGAAACGTCTCCATAAATCCGGCAAGGTCGTCATAAACCCGGCGAGGTCGCCATATTTCCGGCAAGGTCGCCATAAATACGGCAAGGTCTCCATAAATCCGGCGCGGTCGCCATATTTCCGGCGAGGTCGCCATAAATCCCGCAAGGTCGCCATAAATCTGGCGAGGTCGCCATATTTCAGGCGAGGTTGCCAAAAATCCGGCAAGGTCTCCATAAATCCGGCAAGGTCGGCATATTTCCGGCAAGGTCGCCATAAATCCAGCAAGGTCGCCATAAACCGGGCAAGGTCGCCGCAAATCCGTCAAGGTCGCCACATTTGCGGCAAGGTCGCCATAAATCCGGCAAGGTCGCCACAATTCCGGCAAGGTCGCCACAATTCCGGCAAGGTCAACATAAATCCGGCAAGGTCTCCATAAATCCGGCAACGTCGTCACATCCCGCGCAAGGACGACATACATCCGGCAAGGTCGCCACATTTCAAGCTAGGACGCCATAAATCTGGCAAGGTCGCCACAAATCCGGCAAGATCGCCACATTTCCGGCAAGGTCACCCTAAATACGGCAAGGTCTACATCTTTCCGGCAAGTTCGCCATAAATCCGGCAAGGTCGACATAAATCCTGCGAGGTCGCCATATTTCCGGCAAGGTCGCCATAAATCCGGCAAGGTCGCCATCTTTCCGGCAGGTCCGCCATAAATCCGGCAAGGTCGCCATAAATCCTGCGATGTCGCCATATTTCCAGCAAGGTCGCCATAAATCCGGCGAGGTCGCCATAAATCCGGCGAGGTCGCCATATTTCCGGCGAGGTCGCCATATTTCCGGCAAGGTCGCCATAAATCCGGCGAGGTCGCCATATTTCCGCCAAGGTCGCCATAAATCCGGCAAGGTCGCCATAAATCCGGCGAGGACGCCATATTTCTGGCAGTCGGCATAACCCCTGCAAAGTCGCCATAAATCCGGCGAGGTCACCATATTCTCGGCAAGGTCGCCATAAATCCGGCAAGGTCGCCATAAATCCGGCGAGGTCGCCATATTTCTGACAAGGTCGCCATAAATCCGGCAAGGTCGCCACAAATCCGGCGAGGTCGCCATATTTCCGGCAAGGTCGCCATAAATCCGGCAAGGTCGCCATAAATCCGGCGAGGTCTCCATATTTCCGGCAAGGTCGCCATATTTCAGGCAAGGTCGCCATATTTCCGGCAAGGTCCCCATAAATCCGGCGAGGTCGCCATAAATCCGGAGAGGTCGCCATATCCCCGGCAAGGTCGTCATGAATCCGGCAAAGTCGCCATCAATCCGGCGAGGTCGCCATATTTCCGGCAAGGTCGCCATAAATCCGGCAAGGTCGCCATACATCCGGCGAGGTCGCCATATTTCCGGAAACGTCGCCATAAATCCGGCAAGGTCGTCATAAACCCGGCGAGGTCGCCATATTTCCGGCAAGGTCGCCATAAATACGGCAAGGTCTCCATAAATCCGGCGCGGTCGCCATATTTCCGGCGAGGTCGCCATAAATCCCGCAAGGTCGCCATAAATCTGGCGAGGTCGCCATATTTCAGGCGAGGTTGCCAAAAATCCGGCAAGGTCTCCATAAATCCGGCAAGGTCGGCATATTTCCGGCAAGGTCGCCATAAATCCAGCAAGGTCGCCATAAACCGGGCAAGGTCGCCGCAAATCCGTCAAGGTCGCCACATTTGCGGCAAGGTCGCCATAAATCCGGCAAGGTCGCCACAATTCCGGCAAGGTCGCCACAATTCCGGCAAGGTCAACATAAATCCGGCAAGGTCTCCATAAATCCGGCAACGTCGCCACATCCCGCGCAAGGACGACATACATCCGGCAAGGTCGCCACATTTCAAGATAGGACGCCATAAATCTGGCAAGGTCGCCACAAATCCGGCAAGATCGCCACATTTCCGGCAAGGTCTCCATAAATCCAGCAAGGTCGGCATATTTCTGGCAAGGTCGCCACATTTCCGGCAAGGTCGCCATTAATCCGGGACGGTCGCCATAAATCCGGCAAGGTCGCCACATTTCCGGCAAGGTCGCAATTAATCCGGGAAGGTCGCCATAAATCCGGCAAGGTCGCCGCATTTCCGGCAAGGTCGCCATATTTCCGGCAATGTCGCAATAAATCCGGCAAGGTCGCCACAAATCCGGCAAGGCCGCCATATTTCCGGCAAGGTCGCCACTAATCCGGCATGGTCGCCATATTTCCGGCAAGATCGCCATAAGGTGGCCTCAAATCCGGCAAAAGTCGCCACATTCCCGGCAAGGTCGCCATAAATCCGGCAAGGTCGCCACAAATCCGGCAATGTCGCCACAAATGCGGCAAGGTCGCCATATTTCCGGCAAGGTCGCCATAAATCCGGCAAGGTCGCCATAAATCCGGCGAGGACGCCATATTTCTGGCAAAGTCGCCAAAGACCCTGCAAAGTCGCCATAAATCCGGCGATGTCACCATATTCCCGGCAAGGTCGCCATAAATCCGGCAAGGTCGCCATAAATCCGGCGAGGTCGCCATATTTCCGGCAAGGTCGCCATAAGTCCGGCGAGGTCGCCATATTTCCGGCAAGGTCTCCATAAATCCGGCGAGGACGCCATATTTCCGGCAAGGTCGCCATAAATCCGGCAAGGTCGCCATAAATCCGGCGAGGTCGCCATATTTCCGGAAAGGTCGCCATAAATCCGGCAAGGTCGTTATAAATACGGCGAGGTCGCCATATTCCGGCAAGGTCGCCATAAATCCTGCAAGGTCGCCATAAACCGGGCGAGGTCGCCATATTTCCGGCAAGGTCGCCATAAACCCGGCAAGGTCGCCATAAATCCGGCGATGTCGCCATATTTCCGGCAAGGTCGCCATAAATCCGGCCAGTTCGCCATAAATCCGACGAGGTCGCCATATTTCCGGCAAGGTCGCCATAAATCCGGCAAGATCGCCACATTTCCGGCGAGGTCGCCATACATCCGGCAAAGTGGCCAAACATCCGGCAAGATCACAACATTTCCGGCGAGGTCGCCATAAATCCGGCAAAGTCGCCACAAATCCGGCAAGGTCGCCACATTCCCGGCGAGATCGCCATCAATCCTACAAGGTCGGCACAAATCCGGCAAGGTCGCCACATTCCCGGCGAGGTCGCCAACAATCCGGCAAGGCCGCCACAAATCCGGCAAGGTCGCCATAAATCCGGCAAGGTCGCCATATTCCCGGCAAGGTCGCCATAAATCCGACAAGGTCGCCACAAATCCGTGAAGGTCGCCATATTTCCGTCAAGGTCGCCATAAATCCGGCAAGGTCGCCATCAATCCGGCGAGGTCGCCATATTTCACTTAAGGTCGCCATGAATCCGGCAAGGTCGCCATAAATCCGGCGAGGTCGCCATATTTCCGGCAAGTTCGCCATAAATACGGCAAGGTCGCCCTAAATCCGGCAAGGTCGCCATCTTTCCGGCAAGTTCGCCATAAATCCGGCAAGGTCGACATAAATCCTGCGAGGTCGCCATATTTCCGGCAAGGTCGCCATAAATCCGGCAAGGTCGCCATCTTTCCAGCAGGTCCGCCATAAATCCGGCAAGGTCGCCATAAATCCTGCGATGTCGCCATATTTCCAGCAAGGTCGCCATAAATCCGGCGAGGTCGCCATAAATCCGGCGAGGTCGCCATATTTCCGGCGAGGTCGCCATATTTCCGGCAAGGTCGCCATAAATCCGGCGAGATCGCCATATTTCCGCCAAGGTCGCCATAAATCCGGCAAGGTCACCATAAATCCGGCGAGGACGCCATATTTCTGGCAGTCGGCATAAACCCTGCAAAGTCGCCATAAATCCGGCGAGGTCACCATATTCTCGGCAAGGTCGCCATAAATCCGGCAAGGTCGCCATAAATCCGGCGAGGTCGCCATATTTCTGACAAGGTCGCCATAAATCCGGCAAGGTCGCCACAAATCCGGCGAGGTCGCCATATTTCCGACAAGGTCGCAATAAATCCGGCAAGGTCGCCATAAATCCGGCGAGGTCTCCATATTTCCGGCAAGGTCGCCATATTTCAGGCAAGGTCGCCATATTTCCGCCAAGGTCGCCATAAATCCGGCGAGGTCGCCATAAATCCGCAGAGGTCGCCATATCCCCGGCAAGGTCGTCATAAATCCGGCAAGGTCGCCATCAATCCGGCGAGGTCGCCATATTTCCGGCAAGGTCGCCATAAATCCGGCAAGGTCGCCATAAATCCGGCGAGGTCGCCATATTTCCGGAAACGTCGCCATAAATCCGGCAAGGTCGTCATAAACCCGGCGAGGTCGCCATATTTCCGGCAAGGTCGCCATAAATACGGCAAGGTCTCCATAAATCCGGCGCGGTCGCCATATTTCCGGCGAGGTCGCCATAAATCCCGCAAGGTCGCCATAAATCTGGCGAGGTCGCCATATTTCAGGCGAGGTTGCCAAAAATCCGGCAAGGTCTCCATAAATCCGGCAAGTTCGGCATATTTCCGGCAAGGTCGCCATAAATCCAGCAAGGTCGCCATAAACCGGGCAAGGTCGCCGCAAATCCGTCAAGGTCGCCACATTTGCGGCAAGGTCGCCATAAATCCGGCAAGGTCGCCACAATTCCGGCAAGGTCGCCACAATTCCGGCAAGGTCAACATAAATCCGGCAAGGTCTCCATAAATCCGGCAACGTCGCCACATCCCGCGCAAGGACGACATACATCCGGCAAGGTCGCCACATTTCAAGCTAGGACGCCATAAATCTGGCAAGGTCGCCACAAATCCGGCAAGATCGCCACATTTCCGGCAAGGTCTCCATAAATCCAGCAAGGTCGGCATATTTCTGGCAAGGTCGCCACATTTCCGGCAAGGTCGCCATTAATCCGGGACGGTCGCCATAAATCCGGCAAGGTCGCCACATTTCCGGCAAGGTCGCCATTAATCCGGGAAGGTCGCCATAAATCCGGCAAGGTCGCCGCATTTCCGGCAAGGTCGCCATATTTCCGGCAATGTCGCCATACATCCGGCAAGGTCGCCACAAATCCGGCAAGGCCGCCATATTTCCGGCAAGGTCGCCACTAATCCGGCATGGTCGCCATATTTCCGGCAAGATCGCCGTAAGGTGGCCTCAAATCCGGCAAAAGTCGCCACAAATGCGGCAATGTTGCCATAAATCCGGCAAGGTCGCCACAAATCCGGCAATGTCGCCACAAATGCGGCAAGGTCGCCATATTTCCGGCAAGGTCGCCATAAATCCGGCAAGGTCGCCACAAATGCGGCAAGGTCCTCATATTTCCGGCAAGGTCGCAATAAATCTGGCAAGGTAGCCACAAATGCGGAAAGGTCGACATATTTCCTGCAAGGTCGCCATAAATCCGGCAAGGTCGGCACAAATGCGGCAAGGTCGGCATATTTCCGGCAAGGTCGCCATAAATCCGGCAACGTCGCCACAAATGCGGCAAGGTCGCCATAATACCGGCAAGGTCGCCATAAATCCGGCAAGGCCGCCACAAATGCGGCAAGGTCACCATATTCCCGGCAAGGTCGCCATAAATCCGGCAAGGTCGCCATAACCCCGGCAAGGTCGCCACAATTCCGGCAAGGTCGCCACGAATCCGGCAAGGTCGCCACATTTGCGGCAAGTTCGCCTTAATACGGTAAGGTCGCCACAAATACGGAAAGGTCGCCACAATTCCGGCAAGGTCGCCAGGAATCTGACAAGGTCGCCATATATCCGGGATTATCGCCACATCCCCGGCAAGGTCGCCATACATCCGACAAGGTCGCCACAAATCCGTCAAGGTCGCCACATTTCAGGCAAGGTCGCCAGATTTCCGGCAAGGACGCCACAAAATCCGGCAAGGTCGCCACAAATCCGACAAGGTCGCCATTAATCCGGCAAGGTCACCACATTTCCGGCAAGGTCGCCATAAATCCGGCAAGGTCGCCACAAATCCGGCAAGGTAGCCACATTTCCGGCAAGGTCGCCATTAATCCGGGAAGGTCGCCTTAAATCCGGCAAGGTCGCCGCATTTCCGGCAAGGTCGCCATATTTCCGACAATGTCGCCATAAATCCGGCAAGTTCGCCACAAATCTGGCAAGGCCGCCATATTTCCGGCAAGGTCGCCACTAATCCGGCATGGTCGCCATATTTCCGGCAAGATCGCCATAAGGTGGCCTCAAATCCGGCAAAAGTCGCCACATTCCCGGCAAGGTCGCCATAAATCCGGCAAGATCGCCACAAATCCGGCAATGTCGCCACAAATGCGGCAAGGTCGCCATATTTCCGGCAAGGTCGCCATAAATCCGGCAAGGTCGCCACAAATGCGGCAAGGTCCTCATATTTCCGGCAAGGTCGCAATAAATCTGGCAAGGTAGCCACAAATGCGGAAAGGTCGACATATTTCCGGCAAGGTCGCCATAAATCCGGCAAGGTCGGCACAAATGCGGCAAGGTCGGCATATTTCCGGCAAGGTCGCCATAAATCCGGCAAGGCCGCCACAAATGCGGCAAGGTCGCCATATTCCCGGCAAGGTCGCCATAAATCCGGCAAGGCCGCCATAACCCCGGCAAGGTCGCCACAATTCCGGCAAGGTCGCCACGAATCCGGCAAGGTCGCCACATTTGCGGCAAGTTCGCCTTAATCCGGTAAGGTCGCCACAAATACAGAAAGGTCGCCACAATTCCGGCAAGGTCGCCACAAATCCGGCCAGGTCGCCATAAATCCGGCAAGGTCGCCACAAATCCGGCAGAGTCGCCTATTACTGACAAGGTCGCCATAAATCCGGCACGGCCGCCATAAATCGGGCGAGGTCGCCATATTTCCGGCAAGGTCGCCATAAACCCGGCAAGGTCGCCATAAATCCGGCGATGTCGCCATATTTCCGGCAAGGTCGCCATAAATCCGGCCAGTTCGCCATAAATCCGGCGAGGTCGCCATATTTCCTGCAAGGTCGCCATAAATCCGTCAAGGTCGCCATAAATCCGGCGAGGTCGCCATATTTCCGGCGAGGTCGCCAAAAATCCGGCAAGGGCTCCATAAATCCGGCACGGTCGCCATATTTCCGGCGAGGGCGCCATAAATCCCGCAAGGTCGCCATAAATCCGGCGAGGTCGCCATATTTCCGGCGAGGTTGCCAAAAATCCGGCAAGGTCTCCATAAATCCGGCATGGTCGGCATATTTCCGGCAAGGTCGCCATAAATCCAGCAAGGTCACCATAAACCGGGCAAGGTCGCCGCAAATCCGTCAAGGTCGCCAGATTTGCGGCAAGGTCGCCATAAATCCGGCAAGGTCGCTACAATTACGGCAAGGTCGCCACAACACCGGCAAGGTCACCATAAATCCGGCAAGGTCTCCATAAATCCGGCAACGTCGCCAGGAATCTGACAAGGTCGCCATATATCCGGGATGGTCGCCACATCCCGCGCAAGGACGACATACATCCGGCAAGGTCGCCTCAAATCCGTCAAGGTCGCCACATTTCAGGCTAGGACGCCATAAATCCGGCAAGGTCGCCACAAATACGGCAAGATGGCCACATTTCCGGCAAGGTCTCCATAAATCCGGCAAGGTCGGCATATTTCCGGCAAGGTCGCCACATTTCCGGCAAGGTCGCCATTAATCCGGGAAGGTCGCCATAAATCCGGCAAGGTCGCCACATTTCCGGCAAGGTCGCCACAATCCCGGCAAGGTCGCCAGAAATCTGACAAGGTCGCCATAAATCCGGGATGGTCGCCACATCCCCGGCAAGGTCGCCATACATCCGACAAGGTCGCCACAAATCCGTCAAGGTCGCCACATTTCAGGCAAGGTCGCCATAAAACCGGCCAGTTCGCCATAAATCCGGCGAGGTCGCCATATTTCCTGCAAGGTCGCCATAAATCCGTCAAGGTCGCCATAAATCCGGCGAGGTCGCCATATTTCCGGCGAGGTCGCCAAAAATCCGGCAAGGGCTCCATAAATCCGGCGCGGTCGCCATATTTCCGGCGAGGGCGCCATAAATCCCGCAAGGTCGGCATATTTCCGGCGAGGTTGCCAAAAATCCGGCAAGGTCTCCATAAATCCGGCATGGTCGGCATATTTCCGGCAAGGTCGCCATAAATCCAGCAAGGTCACCATAAACCGGGCAAGGTCGCCGCAAATCCGTCAAGGTCGCCACATTTGCGGCAAGGTCGCCATAAATCCGGCAAGGTCGCTACAATAACGGCAAGGTCGCCACAATTCCGGCAAGGTCACCATAAATCCGGCAAGGTCTCCATAAATCCGGCAACGTCGCCAGGAATCTGACAAGGTCGCCATATATCCGGGATGGTCGCCACATCCCGCGCAAGGAAGACATACATCCGGCAAGGTCGCCTCAAATCCGTCAAGGTCGCCACATTTCAGGCTAGGACGCCATAAATCCGGCAAGGTCGCCACAAATACGGCAAGATCGCCACATTTCCGGCAAGGTCTCCATAAATCCGGCAAGGTCGGCATATTTCCGGCAAGGTCGCAACATTTCCGGCAAGGTCGCCATTAATCCGGGAAGGTCGCCATAAATCCGGCAAGGTCGCCACATTTCCGGCAAGGTCGCCACAATTCCGGCAAGGTCGCCAGAAATCTGACAAGGTCGCCATAAATCCGGGATGGTCGCCACATCCCCGGCAAGGTCGCCATACATCCGACAAGGACGCCACAAATCCGTCAAGGTCGCCACATTTCAGGCAAGGTCGCCAGACTTCCGGCAAGGACGCCACAAAATCCGGCAAGGTCGCCACAAATCCGACAAGGGCGCCATGAATCCGGCAAGGTCACCACATTTACGGCAAGGTCGCAACATTTACGGCAATGTCGCCATATTTCCGGCAAGGTCGCCATAAATCTGGCAAGGTAGCCACAAATGCGTCTAGGTCGACATATTTCCGGCAAGGTCGCCACAAAGGCGGCCAGGTCGCCATATTCCCGGCAAGGTCGCCATAAATCCGGCAAGCTCGCCATATATCCGGCAAGGTCGCCACAAATCCGGCCAGGTCGCCATAAATCCGGCAAGGTCGCCACAAATCCGGCAGAGTCGCCTATTACTGGCAAGGTCGCCATAAATCCGGCACGGCCGCCACAAATCCGGCAAGGTCGCCACATTTCCGGCAAGGTCACAACAAATCTGCCAAGGTCGCCACAAATCCGACAAGGTCTACATATTTCCGGCAAGGTCGCCATAAATCCCGCAAGGTCGCCACATATCCGGCAAGGTCGCCAAATTTCCGGCAAGGACGCCATGAATCCCGTATAGTCGCCATAAATCAGACAAAGTCGGCACAAATGCGGCAAGCTCGGCACATTTCCGGCAAGGTCGCCATAAATCCGGCAAGGTCGCCACAAATCCGGCCAGGTCGCCATAAATCCGGCAAGGTCGCCACAAATCCGGCAGAGTCGCCTATTACTGACAAGGTCGCCATAAATCCGGCACGGCCGCCATAAATCGGGCGAGGTCGCCATATTTCCGGCAAGGTCGCCATAAACCCGGCAAGGTCGCCATAAATCCGGCGATGTCGCCATATTTCCGGCAAGGTCGCCATAAATCCGGCCAGTTCGCCATAAATCCGGCGAGGTCGCCATATTTCCTGCAAGGTCGCCATAAATCCGTCAAGGTCGCCATAAATCCGGCGAGGTCGCCATATTTCCGGCGAGGTCGCCAAAAATCCGGCAAGGGCTCCATAAATCCGGCACGGTCGCCATATTTCCGGCGAGGGCGCCATAAATCCCGCAAGGTCGCCATAAATCCGGCGAGGTCGCCATATTTCCGGCGAGGTTGCCAAAAATCCGGCAAGGTCTCCATAAATCCGGCATGGTCGGCATATTTCCGGCAAGGTCGCCATAAATCCAGCAAGGTCACCATAAACCGGGCAAGGTCGCCGCAAATCCGTCAAGGTCGCCAGATTTGCGGCAAGGTCGCCATAAATCCGGCAAGGTCGCTACAATTACGGCAAGGTCGCCACAACACCGGCAAGGTCACCATAAATCCGGCAAGGTCTCCATAAATCCGGCAACGTCGCCAGGAATCTGACAAGGTCGCCATATATCCGGGATGGTCGCCACATCCCGCGCAAGGACGACATACATCCGGCAAGGTCGCCTCAAATCCGTCAAGGTCGCCACATTTCAGGCTAGGACGCCATAAATCCGGCAAGGTCGCCACAAATACGGCAAGATGGCCACATTTCCGGCAAGGTCTCCATAAATCCGGCAAGGTTGGCATATTTCCGGCAAGGTCGCCACATTTCCGGCAAGGTCGCCATTAATCCGGGAAGGTCGCCATAAATCCGGCAAGGTCGCCACATTTCCGGCAAGGTCGCCACAATCCCGGCAAGGTCGCCAGAAATCTGACAAGGTCGCCATAAATCCGGGATGGTCGCCACATCCCCGGCAAGGTCGCCATACATCCGACAAGGTCGCCACAAATCCGTCAAGGTCGCCACATTTCAGGCAAGGTCGCCATAAAACCGGCCAGTTCGCCATAAATCCGGCGAGGTCGCCATATTTCCTGCAAGGTCGCCATAAATCCGTCAAGGTCGCCATAAATCCGGCGAGGTCGCCATATTTCCGGCGAGGTCGCCAAAAATCCGGCAAGGGCTCCATAAATCCGGCGCGGTCGCCATATTTCCGGCGAGGGCGCCATAAATCCCGCAAGGTCGGCATATTTCCGGCGAGGTTGCCAAAAATCCGGCAAGGTCTCCATAAATCCGGCATGGTCGGCATATTTCCGGCAAGGTCGCCATAAATCCAGCAAGGTCACCATAAACCGGGCAAGGTCGCCGCAAATCCGTCAAGGTCGCCACATTTGCGGCAAGGTCGCCATAAATCCGGCAAGGTCGCTACAATAACGGCAAGGTCGCCACAATTCCGGCAAGGTCACCATAAATCCGGCAAGGTCTCCATAAATCCGGCAACGTCGCCAGGAATCTGACAAGGTCGCCATATATCCGGGATGGTCGCCACATCCCGCGCAAGGAAGACATACATCCGGCAAGGTCGCCTCAAATCCGTCAAGGTCGCCACATTTCAGGCTAGGACGCCATAAATCCGGCAAGGTCGCCACAAATACGGCAAGATCGCCACATTTCCGGCAAGGTCTCCATAAATCCGGCAAGGTCGGCATATTTCCGGCAAGGTCGCAACATTTCCGGCAAGGTCGCCATTAATCCGGGAAGGTCGCCATAAATCCGGCAAGGTCGCCACATTTCCGGCAAGGTCGCCACAATTCCGGCAAGGTCGCCAGAAATCTGACAAGGTCGCCATAAATCCGGGATGGTCGCCACATCCCCGGCAAGGTCGCCATACATCCGACAAGGACGCCACAAATCCGTCAAGGTCGCCACATTTCAGGCAAGGTCGCCAGACTTCCGGCAAGGACGCCACAAAATCCGGCAAGGTCGCCACAAATCCGACAAGGGCGCCATGAATCCGGCAAGGTCACCACATTTACGGCAAGGTCGCAACATTTACGGCAATGTCGCCATATTTCCGGCAAGGTCGCCATAAATCTGGCAAGGTAGCCACAAATGCGTCTAGGTCGACATATTTCCGGCAAGGTCGCCACAAAGGCGGCCAGGTCGCCATATTCCCGGCAAGGTCGCCATAAATCCGGCAAGCTCGCCATATATCCGGCAAGGTCGCCACAAATCCGGCCAGGTCGCCATAAATCCGGCAAGGTCGCCACAAATCCGGCAGAGTCGCCTATTACTGGCAAGGTCGCCATAAATCCGGCACGGCCGCCACAAATCCGGCAAGGTCGCCACATTTCCGGCAAGGTCACAACAAATCTGCCAAGGTCGCCACAAATCCGACAAGGTCTACATATTTCCGGCAAGGTCGCCATAAATCCCGCAAGGTCGCCACATATCCGGCAAGGTCGCCAAATTTCCGGCAAGGACGCCATGAATCCCGTATAGTCGCCATAAATCAGACAAAGTCGGCACAAATGCGGCAAGCTCGGCACATTTCCGGCAAGGTCGCCATAAATCCGGCAAGGTCGCCACAAATGCGGCAAGGTCGCCATATTCCCGGCAAGGTCGCCATAAATCCGGCAAGGGAGCCATATTTCCGGCAAGCTCGCCATAAATCCGGCAAGCTCGCCACAAATCCGTCAAGGTCGCCACATTTCAGGCAAGGTCGCCATATCGGGCAAGGTCGCCACAAATCCTGCAAGGTCGCCACATTTCCGGCATGGTCGCCATTAATCCGGGAATGTCGCCATAAATCCGGCAAGGTCACCACATTCCCGACAAGGTCGCCATAAATCAGGCAAGGTCGTCGCAAATCCGGCAAGGTCGCCACATTCCCGGCAAGGTCGCCATAAATCCGGCAAGTTCGCCACAAATCCGACAAGGTCGCCACAAATGCGGCAAGGTCGCCATATTTCCGGCAATGTCGCAATTAATCCGGCAAGGTCGCCACAAATCCGGCAAGGTCGCCACAAATTCGGCAAGGTCGCCATATTTCCGGCTAGGTCGCCATAAATCCGGCAAGGTCGCCACATATCCGGCAAGGTCGCAATATTTCCGGCAAGGTCGCCATAAATCCGGCAAGGTCTTCCCAAATCCGGCAAGGTCGCCATATTGCCGGCAAGGTCGCCATAAATCCGACAAGGTCGGCACAAACCCGGCAAGGTCGCCACATTTCCGGCAAGGTCGCCATAAATCGGGCAAGGTCGCCACAAACCAGGCAAGGTCGCCACATTTCCGGCGAGGTCGCCATACATACGGCAAAGTCGCCAAAAATCCGGCAACATCGCAACATTTCCGTCGAGGTCGCCATAAATCCGGCAAGGTCGCCACATATCCGGCAACATCGCTACATTCCCGGCGAGGTCGCCAACAACCGGCAAGGTCGCCACAAATCCGGCAAGGTCGCCATAAATCCGGCGAGGTCGCCATAAATCCGGCAAGGTCGCCACATATCCCGCAAGGTCGCCATAAATCCGGCGAGGCCGCCATTTTTCCGGCAAGGGCGCCACAAATCAGGCAACGTCGCCACATTTCCGGCAAGGTCGCCATTAATCCGGCAAGGTCGCCACAAATCCAGCACGGTCGCCTCAAATGCGGCAAGGTCGCCACATCCCCGGCAAGGTCGCCATAAATCCGGCAAGTTTGCCACAAATCAGGCAAGCTCGCCACATATCCGGCAATGTCGCCATATTTCCGGCAAGGTCACCATAAATCCGGCAAGGTCGCCAAAAATGCGGCAAGGTCGCCATAATTCCGGCAAGGTCGCCATATTTCCGGTAAGGTCGCCATAAAATCCGGCGAGGTCGCCATATTTCCGGCGAGGTCGCATTAAATCCGGCAAGGTCGCCATAAATCTGCAAAGTCGCCATAACTCCGGCAAGGTCGCCGTATTTGCGGCACGGTCGCCATAAATCCGGCTAGGACGCCATTAGTCCGCCAAGGTCGCCATATTTCCGGCAAGGTCGCGTCAAATCCGGCAAGGTCGCCACATTTCCGGCAAGGTCCCCATAGATCCGGCAAGGTCGCCACAAATCCGGCAAGGTCGCAACATTTCGGCAAGGTCGCCAGAAATACGGCATCGTCGCCTCAAATCCGGCAAGGTCGCCACATTTGCGGCAAGGTCGCCATGAATCCGGCAAGGTCGCCACAAGTTCGGCAAGGTCGTCAAGGATCCGGAAAGGTCGCCACAAGTTCGGCAAGGTCGCCACATTTCCGGCAAGGTCGCCATAAATCCGGCAAGGTCGCCACAAATCCCACAAGGTCGCCATAAATCCGGCAAGGTCGCCACAAATCCGGCAAGGTCGCCACATTTGCGGAAAGATCGCCATAATTTCGGCAATGTCGCCACAAATACGGCAAGGTCGCCACAATCCCGGCAAGGTCGCCATAAATCCGGCAAGGTCGCCACAAATCCGGTAAGGTCGCCACATCCCCGGCAAGGTCGCCATAAATCCGTCAAGGTAGGCACAAATCCGGCAAGGTCGCCACATTCCCGGCAAGGTCGCCATAAATCAGGCAAGGTCGCCGCAAATCCGGCAAGGTCGCCACATTTCCAGCAAGGTCGCCATAAATCCGGCAAGTTCACCACAAATCCGACAAGGTCGCCATAAATTCGGCAAGGTAGCCACATTTCCGGCAAGGTCGCAACAAATCTGCCAAGGTGGCCACAAATCCGACAAGGTCGACATATTTCCGGCAATGCCGCCATAAATCCCGCAAGGTCGCCACAAATGCGGCAAGGTCGCCATATTCCCGGCAAGGTCGCCATAAATCCGGCAAGGGAGCCACAAATGCGGCAAGGTCGCCATATTCCCGGCAAGGTCGCCATAAATCCGGCAAGGGAGCCATATTTCCGGCAAGCTCGCCATAAATCCGGCAAGGTCGCCATAAATCCGGCAAGGTCGCCACAAATCCGGCAAGGTGGCGACAAATCCGGCAAAGTCGCCACAAATCCCACAAGGTCGCCATAAATCCGGCAAGGTCGCCACAAATCCGGCAAGGTCGCCACATTTGCGGCAAGGTCGCCATAAATCCGGCAAGGTCGTCACAAATACGGCAAGGTCGCCACAATTCCGGCAAGGTCGCCATAAATCCGGCAAGGTCGCCACAAATCCGGTAAGATCGCCACATCCCCGGCAAGGTCACCATAAATCCGTCAAGCTCGCCACAAATCCGTCAAGGTCGCCACATTTCAGGCAAGGTCGCCATAATCGGGCAAGGTCGCCACAAATCCTGCAAGGTCGCCACATTTCCGGCATGGTCGCCATTAATCCGGGAATGTCGCCATTAATCCGGCAAGGTCACCACATTCCCGGCAAGGTCGCCATAAATCAGGCAAGGTCGTCTCAAATCCGGCAAGGTCGCCACATTCCCGGCAAGGTCGCCATAAATCCGGCAAGTTCGCCACAAATCCGACAAGGTCGCCACAAATGCGGCAATGTCGCCATATTTCCGGCAAGGTCACCATAAATCCGGCAAGGTCGCCAAAAATGCGGCAAGGTCGCCATAATTCCGGCAAGGTCGCCATATTCCCGGCAAGGTCGCCATAAAATCCGGCGAGGTCGCCATATTTCCGGCGAGGTCGCATTAAATCCGGCAAGGTCGCCATAATTCCGGCGATGTCGCCATATTTCCGGCAAACTCTCCATAAATACGGCAAGTTGGCCATAAATCTGCGAAGTCGCCATAACTCCGGCAAGGTCGCCGTATTTGCGGCACGGTCGCCATAAATCCGGCTAGGACGCCATTAGTCCGCCAAGGTCGCCATATTTCCGGCAAGGTCGCGTCAAATCCGGCAAGGTCGCCACATTTCCGGCAAGGTCCCCATAGATCCGGCAAGGTCGCCACAAATCCGGCAAGGTCGCAACATTTCGGCAAGGTCGCCAGAAATCCGGCATCGTCGCCTCAAATCCGGCAAGGTCGCCACATTTGCGGCAAGGTCGCCATGAATCCGGCAAGGTCGCCACAAGTTCGGCAAGGTCGTCAAGGATCCGGAAAGGTCGCCACAAGTTCGGCAAGGTCGCCCCATTTCCGGCAAGGTCGCCATAAATCCGGCAAGGTGGCCACAAATCCCACAAGGTCGCCATAAATCCGGCAAGGTCGCCACAAATCCGGCAAGGTCGCCACATTTGCGGCAAGATCGCCATAAATTCGGCAAGGTCGCCACAAATACGGCAAGGTCGCCACAATCCCGGCAAGGTCGCCATAAATCCGGCAAGGTCGCCACAATTCCGGTAAAGTCGCCACATCCCCGGCAAGGTCGCCATAAATCCGTCAAGGTCGGCACAAATCCGGCAAGGTCGCCACATTCCCGGCAAGGTCGCCATAAATCAGGCAAGGTCGCCGCAAATCCGGCAAGGTCGCCACATTTCCGGCAAGGTCGCCATAAATCCGGCAAGTTCGCCACAAATCCGACTAGGTCGCCATAAATTCGCAAGGTAGCCACATTTCCGGCAAGGTCGCAACAATTCTGCCAAGGTCGCCACAAATCCGACAAGGTCGACATATTTCCGGCAATGTCGCCATAAATCCCGCAAGGTCGCCACATATCCGGCAATGTCGCCATATTTCCGGCAAGGACGCCATGAATCCCGTATAGTCGCCATAAATCAGACAAAGTCGGCACAAATGCGGCAACCTCGGCATATTTCCGGCAAGGTCGCCATAAATTCGGCAAGGTCGCCACAAATGCGGCAAGGTCGCCATATTCCCGGCAAGGTCGCCATAAATCCGGCAAGGGAGCCATATTTCCGGCAAGCTCGCCATAAATCCGGCAAGGTCGCCATAAATCCGGCAAGGTCGCCACAAATCCGGCAAGGTGGCGACAAATCCGGCAAAGTCGCCACAAATCCCACAAGGTCGCCATAAATGCGGCAAGGTCGCCACAAATCCGGCAAGGTCGCCACATTTGCGGCAAGGTCGCCATAAATCCGGCAAGGTCGTCACAAATACGGCAAGGTCGCCACAATTCCGGCAAGGTCGCCATAAATCCGGCAAGGTCGCCACAAATCCGGTAAGATCGCCACATCCCCGGCAAGGTCACCATAAATCCGTCAAGCTAGCCACAAGTCCGTCAAGGTCGCCACATTTCAGGCAAGGTCGCCATAATCGGGCAAGGTCGCCACAAATCCTGCAAGGTCGCCACATTTCCGGCATGGTCGCCATTAATCCGGGAATGTCGCCATTAATCCGGCAAGGTCGCCACATTCCCGGCAAGGTCGCCATAAATCCGGCAAGTTCGCCACAAATCCGACAAGGTCGCCACAAATGCGGCAAGGTCGCCATATTTCCGGCAAGGTCGCAATTAATCCGGCAAGGTCGCCACAAATCCGGCAAGGTCGCCACAAATTCGGCAAGGTCGCCATATTTCCGGCTAGGTCGCCATAAATCCGGCAAGGTCGCCACATATCCGGCAAGGTCGCAATATTTCCGGCAAGGTCGCCATAAATCCGGCAAGGTCTTCCCAAATCCGGCAAGGTCGCCATATTGCCGGCAAGGTCGCCATAAATCCGACAAGGTCGGCACAAATCCGGCAAGGTCGCCACATTCCCGGCAAGGTCGCCATAAATCGGGGCAAGGTCGCCACAAACCAGGCAAGGTCGCCACATTTCCGGCGAGGTCGCCATACATACGGCAAAGTCGCCAAAAATCCGGCAACATCGCAACATTTCCGTCGAGGTCGCCATAAATCCGGCAAGGTCGCCACATATCCGGCAACATCGCTACATTCCCGGCGAGGTCGCCAACAACCGGCAAGGTCGCCACAAATCCGGCAAGGTCGCCATAAATCCGGCGAGGTCGCCAAAAATCTGGCAAGGTCGCCACATATCCCGCAAGGTCGCCATAAATCCGGCGAGGCCGCCATTTTTCCGGCAAGGGCGCCACAAATCAGGCAACGTCGCCACATTTCCGGCAAGGTCGCCATTAATCCGGCAAGGTCGCCACAAATCCAGCAAGGTCGCCTCAAATGCGGCAAGGTCGCCACATCCCCGGCAAGGTCGCCATAAATCCGGCAAGTTTGCCACAAATCAGGCAAGCTCGCCACATATCCGGCAATGTCGCCATATTTCCGTCAAGGTCACGATAAATCCGGCAAGGTCGCCAAAAATGCGGCAAGGTCGCCATAATTCCGGCAAGGTCGCCATATTTCCGGCAAGGTCGCCATAAAATCCGGCGAGGTCGCCATATTTCCGTCGAGGTCGCATTAAATCCGGCAAGGTCGCCATAATTCCGGCGATGTCGCCATATTTCCGGCAAAGTCTCCATAAGTCCGGCAAGTTTGCCATAAATCTGCAAAGTCGCCATAACTCCGGCAAGGTCGCCGTATTTGCGGCACGGTCGCCATAAATCCGGCTAGGACGCCATTAGTCCGCCAAGGTCGCCATATTTCCGGCAAGGTCGCGTCAAATCCGGCAAGGTCGCCACATTTCCGGCAAGGTCCCCATAGATCCGGCAAGGTCGCCACAAATCCGGCAAGGTCGCAACATTTCGGCAAGGTCGCCAGAAATCCGGCATCGTCGCCACAAATCCGGCAAGGTCGCCACATTTGCGGCAAGGTCGCCATGAATCCGGCAAGGTCGCCACAAGTTCGACAAGGTCGTCAAGGATCCGGAAAGGTCGCCACAAGTTCGGCAAGGTCGCCACAATTCCGGCAAGGTCGCCATGAATCCGGCAAGGTCGCCACAAATCCCACAAGGTCGCCATAAATCCGGCAAGGTCGCCACAAAT
This sequence comes from Malacoraja senta, assembly GCA_038087875.1. NCBI lineage: Eukaryota > Metazoa > Chordata > Chondrichthyes > Rajiformes > Rajidae > Malacoraja > Malacoraja senta. The sequence continues at coordinate 5,497 of JAXLNO010002283.1, read as the reverse complement.
CCGGCAAGGTCGCCACATTTGCGGCAAGGTCGCCGTAAATTCGGCAAGGTCGCCACAAATACGGCAAGGTCGCCACAATCCCGGCAAGGTCGCCATAAATCCGGCAAGGTCGCCACAAATCCGGTAAGGTCGCCACATCCCCGGCAAGGTCGCCATAAATCCGTCAAGGTCGGCACAAATCCGGCAAGGTCGCCACATTCCCGGCAAGGTCGCCATAAATCAGGCAAGGTCGCCATAAATCCGGCAAATTCGCCACAAATCCGACAAGGTCGCCATAAATTCGGCAAGGTAGCCACATTTCCGGCAAGGTCATCATAAATCCGGCAAGGTCGCCACAAATGCGGCAAGGTCGCCATATTTCCGGCAAGGTCACAATTAATCCGGCAAGGTCGCCACAAATCCGGCAAGGTCGCCACAAATTCGGCAAGGTCGCTATATTTCCGGCTAGGTCGCCATAAATCCGGCAAGGACGCCACATATCCGGCAAGGTCGCAATATTTCCGGCAAGGTCGCCATAAATCCGGCAAGGTCGCCCCAAATCCGGCAAGGTCGCCACATTTCCGGCAAGGTCGCCATAAATCCGGCAAGGTCGCCACAAACCAGGCAAGGTCGCCACATTTCCGGCGAGGTTGCCATACATCCGGCAAAGTCGCCAAAAATCCGGCAAGATCGCAACATTTCCGTCGAGGTCGCCATAAATCCGACAAGGTCGCCACATATCCGGCAAGATCGCTACATTCCCGGCGAGGTCGCCAACAACAGGCTAGGTCGCCACAAATCCGGCAAGGTCGCCACATTTCCGGCAAGGTCGCCATTAAACCGGCAAGGTCGTCACAAATCCATCAAGGTCGCCTCAAATGCGGCAAGGTCGCAACATCCCCGGAAAGGTCGCCATAAATCCGGCAAGGTCGCCACAAATCAGGCAAGGTCGCCACATATCCGGCGAGGTCACCATATTCCCGGCAAGGTCGCCATAAATCCGGCAAGGTCGCCCCAAATCCGGCAAGGTCGCCATATCGCCGGCAAGGTCGCCAAAAATCCAGCAAGATCGCAACATTTCCATCGAGGTCGCCATAAATCCGGCAAGGTCGCCACATATCCGGCAAGAACTCCACATTCCCGGCGAGATCGCCAACAATCCGGCAAGGTCGGCACAAATCCGGCAAGGTCGCCATAAATCCGGCAAGGTCTCCATAAATCCGGCGAGGCCGCCAGTTTTCCGGCAAGGTCGCCATTAATCCGGCAAGATCGCCACAAATCCAGCAAGGTCGCCACAAATGCGGCAAGGTCGCCACATCCCCGGCAAGGTCGCCATAAATCCGGCAAGGTCGCCACAAATCCGGCAAGCTCGCCACATATCCGGCCATGTCGCCTTATTTCCGGCAAGGTCGGCATAAATCCGGCAAGGTCGCCATATTTCCGACGAGGTCACCATAAATCCGGCAAGGTCGCCATAATTCCGGCGAGGTCGCCATCTTTCCGGCAAAGTCGCCATAAATCCGGCAAGGTCGCCATAAATCTGCAAAGACGCCATAACTCCGGCAAGGTCGCCGTATTTCCGGCACGGTCGACATAAATCCGGCTAGGACGCCATAAATCCGGCAAGGTCGCCATATTTCCGTCAAGGTCGCCATTAATCCGGGAATGTCGCCATAAATCCTGCGAGTTCGCCATATTTCCGGCAAGGTCGCCATCAATCCAGCAAGGTCGTCATAAATCCAGCGAGGTCGCCATCTTTCCGGCAGGTTCGCCATAAATCCGGCAAGGTCGCCATAAATCTGGCGAGGTCGCCATATTTCCGGCGACGTCGCCATATTTCCGGCAACGTCGCCATAAATCCGGCGAGGTCGCCATATTTCCGCCAAGGTCGCCATAAATCCGGCAAGGTCGCCATAAATCCTGCGAGGACTCCATATTTCTGGCAAAGTCGCCATAAACCCTGCAAAGTCGCCATAAATCCGGCGAGGTCACCATATTCCCGGCAAGGTCGCCATAAATCCGGCAAGGTCGCCATAAATCCGGCGAGGTCGCCATATTTCCGACAAGGTCGCCATAAACCCTGCAAAGTCGCCATAAATCGGGCAAGGTCGCCATATTTCCGACAAGGTCGCCATAAATCCGACAAATTTGCCTCAAATCCGGCAAGGTCGCTATATTTCCGGCAAAGTCGACATTAATCCGGCAAGGTGGCGTCAAATCCGGCAAGGTCGCCACATTTCCGGCAAGGTAGTCATATTTCCGGCAAGGTCACCATAAATCCGGCAAGGTCGCCACAAATGCGGCAAGGTCGCCATATTTCCGGCAAGGTCGCCATAAATCCGGCAAGGTCGCCATAAATCTGGCAAGGTCGCCCCAAATCCGGCAAGGTCGCCATATCGCCGGCAAGGTCGCCAAAAATCCAGCAAGATCGCAACATTTCCATCGAGGTCGCCATAAATCCGTCAAGGTCGCCACATATCCGGCAAGAACGCCACATTCCCGGCGAGATCGCCAACAATCCGGCAAGGTCGGCACGAATCCGGCAAGGTCGCCATAAATCCGGCAAGGTCGCCATAAATCCGGCGAGGCCGCCAGTTTTCCGGCAATGTCGCCACAAATCCGGCAAGGTCGCCACATTTCCGGCAAGGTCGCCATTAATCCGGCAAGATCGCCACAAATCCAGCAAGGTCGCCACAAATGCGGCAAGGTCGCCACGTCCCCGGCAAGGTCGCCATAAATCCGGCAAGGCCGCCACAAATCCGGCAAGCTCGCCACATATCCGGCAATGTCGCCTTATTTCCGGCAAGGTCGCCATAAATCCGGCAAGGTCGCCAAAAATGCGGCAAGGTCGGCATAAATCCGGCAAGGTCGCCATATTACCGACGAGGTCACCATAAATCCGGCAAGGTCGCCATAATTCCGGCGATGTCGCCATCTTTCCGGCAAAGTCGCCATAAATCCGGCAAGGTCGCCATAAATCTGCAAAGACGCCATAACTCCGGCAAGGTCGCCGTATTTCCGGCACGGTCGACATAAATCCGGCTAGGACGCCATAAATCCGGCAAGGTCGCCATATTTCCGGCAAGGTCGCCATTAATCCGGGAAGCTCGCCATAAATCCTGCGAGGTCGCCATATTTCCGGCAAGGTCGCCATCAATCCAGCAAGGTCGTCATAAATCCAGCGAGGTCGCCATCTTTCCGGCAGGTTCGCCATAAATCCGGCAAGGTCGCCATAAATCCTGCGATGTCGCCATATTTCCAGCAAGGTCGCCATAAATCCGGCGAGGTCGCCATAAATCCGGCGAGGTCGCCATATTTCCGGCGACGTCGCCATATTTCCGGCAAGGTCGCCATAAATCCGGCGAGGTCGCCAATATTTCCGCCAAGGTCGCCATAAATCCGGCAAGGTCGCCATAAATCCGGCGAGGACTCCATATTTCTGGCAAAGTCGCCATAAACCCTGCAAAGTCGCCATAAATCCGGCGAGGTCACCATATTCCCGGCAAGGTCGCCATAAATCCGGCAAGGTCGCCCCAAATCCGGCAAGGTCGCCATATCGCCGGCAAGGTCGCCAAAAATCCAGCAAGATCGCAACATTTCCATCGAGGTCGCCATAAATCCGGCAAGGTCGCCACATATCCGGCAAGAACGCCACATTCCCGGCGAGATCGCCAACAATCCGGCAAGGTCGGCACAAATCCGGCAAGGTCGCCATAAATCCGGCAAGGTCGCCATAAATCCGGCGAGGCCGCCAGTTTTCCAGCAGGGTCGCCACAAATCCGGCAAGGTCGCCACATTTCCGGCAAGGTCGCCATTAATCCGGCAAGATCGCCACAAATCCAGCAAGGTCGCCACAAATGCGGCAAGGTCGCCACATCCCCGGCAAGGTCGCCATAAATCCGGCAAGGTCGCCTCAAATCCGGCAAGCTCGCCACATATCCGGCAATGTCGCCTTATTTCCGGCAAGGTCGCCATAAATCCGGCAAGGTCGCCAAAAATGCGGCAAGGTCGGCATAAATCCGGCAAGGTCGCCATATTTCCGACGAGGTCACCATAAATCCGGCAAGGTCGCTATAATTCCGGCGAGGTCGGCATCTTTCCGGCAAAGTCGCCATAACTCCGGCAAGGTCGCCATAAATCTGCAAAGACGCCATAACTCCGGCAAGGTCGCCGTATTTCCGGCACGGTCGACATAAATCCGGCTAGGACGCCATAAATCCGGCAAGGTCGCCATATTTCCGTCAAGGTCGCCATTAATCCGGGAATGTCGCCATAAATCCTGCGAGGTCGCCATATTTCCGGCAAGGTCGCCATCAATCCAGCAAGGTCGTCATAAATCCAGCGAGGTCGCCATCTTTCCGGCAGGTTCGCCATAAATCCGGCGAGGTCGCCATAAATCCGGCGAGGACTCCATATTTCTGGCAAAGTCGCCCTAAACCCTGCAAAGTCGCCATAAATCCGGCGAGGTCACCATATTCCCGGCAAAGTCGCCATAAATAAGGCAAGGTCGCCATAAATCCGGCGAGGTCGCCATATTTCCGACAAGGTGGCCATAAATCCGGCAAGGTCGCCATAAATCCGGCGAGGTCGCCATATTTCCGGCAAGGTCGCCATAAATCCGGCAAGGTCGCCATAAATCCGGCGAGGTCTCCATATTTCCAGCAAGGTCGCCATATTTCCGGCAAGGTCGCCATATTTCCGGCAAGGTCGCCATAAATCCGGCGAGGGCGCCATATTTCCGGCAAGGTCGCCATAAATCCGGCAAGGTCGCCATAAATCCGGCAAGGACGCCATAAACCGGCCGAGGTCGCCATATTTCCGGCAAGGTCACCATAAACCCGGCAAGGTCTCCATAAACCCGGCGCGGTCGCCATATTTCCGGCGAGGTCGCCATAAATCCCGCAAGGTCGCCATAAATCCGGCGAGGTCCCCATATTTCCGGCGAGGTCGCCAAAAATCCGGCAAGGTCTCCATAAATCCGGCAAGGTCGGCATATTTCCGGCAAGGTCGCCATAAATCCAGCAAGGTCGCCATTAACCGGGCAAGGGCGCCACAAATCCGTCAAGGTCGCCACAATTACGGCAAGGTCGCCACAATTCCGGCAAGGTCCCCATAAATGCGGCAAGGTCGCCACAAATCCTGCAACGTCGCCACATCCCGGGCAAGGGCGACATACATCCGGCAAGGTCGCCTCAAATCCGTCAAGGTCACCACGTTTCAGGGTAGGACGCCATAAATCCGGCAAGGTCGCCACAAATGCGGCAAGATCGCCACATTTCCGGCAAGGTCGCCAGTAATCCGGGAAGGTCGCCATAAATCCCGCAAGGTCGCCACATTTCCGGCAAGGTCGCCACATACCCGGCAAGGACCCTGCATTTCCGGCAAGGTCGCAATAAATCTGGCAAAGTCGCCACAAATCCGACAAGGTCGCCACATTTCCGGCAAGGTCGCCATAAATCCCGCAAGGTCGCCACAAATCCGGCAAGGTCGTCATATTTCCGGCAATGTCGCCATAAAT
>JAXLNO010002282.1:0-21147 GCA_038087875.1 Malacoraja senta | reverse complement strand
AAACCTGACATACAGTCAGCAGACACTGGGCTAACGGCTGAGATCTAGGCTCTAGTACCCTCTACCATAGGAATCGTTCACAAGTGCTGGGCATCATCGCTCAGGACAACCACCAGTTCTGCACTTGAATCCAGCTTTCTTCCCATTTATCTTAATTTCATGTTATCTGCCCACATTGATGCCGCAGTAATTACACTGACAATGAAAGCTTACAGCTCTGGATTTACACTTTATTTAATTACTCCAAACTATAAACACGGAAACATTGATTGAATATTTAGTGAAAGAAGGAATCGTATATCACTCGAAGAGTTCTCCCCATTGTACCGTTACTCATAGAAACATAGAAAATAGGTGCAGGAGGAGGCCATTTGGCCCTTCGAGCAAGTACCGCCATTCACTGTGATCATGGCTGATCATCCAACTCAGTAACCCGTACCTGCCTTCTCTCCATACCCCCTGATCCCTTTAGCCACAAGGGCCACATCTAACTCCCTCTTAAATATAGCCAATGAACTGGCCTCAACTACCCTCTGTGGCAGAGAGTTCCAGAGATTCACCACGCTCTGTGTGAAAAAGTTTGTTCTCATCTCGGTCTTAAAGGATTTCCCCCTTATCTTAAGCTGTGACCCCTTGTCCTGGACTTCCCCAACATCGGGAACAATCTTCCTGCATCTAGCCTGTCCAACCCATAAGAATTTTGTAAGTTTCTATAAGATCCCCTCTCAATCTCCTAAATTCTAGCGAGTATAAGCCAAGTCTATCCAGTCTTTCTCATATGAAAGTCCTGACATCCCAGGAATCAGTCTGGTGAACCGTCTCTGCACTCCCTCTATGGCTATAATGTCCTTCGTCAGATTTGGAGACCAAAACTGTACGCAATACTCCAGGTGTGGTCTCACCAAGACCCTGTACAACTGCAGTAGAACATCCCTGCTCCTATACTCAAATCCTTGTGCTATGAAAGCTAACATACCATTCGCTTTCTTCACTGCCTGCTGCACCTGCATGCCTACTTTCAATGACTGGTGTACCATGATACCCAGGTCTCGCTGCATCTCCCCTTTTCCTAATCGGCCACCATTTAGATAATAGTCTGCTTTCCTGTTTTTGCCACCAAAGTGGATAACCTCACATTTATCCACATTATACTGCATCTGCCAAACATTTGCCCACTCACCCAGCCTATCCAAGTCACCTTGCAGTCTCCTAGCATCCTCCTCACAGCTAACACTTCCCCCAGCTTAAGTGTCATCCGCAAACTTGGAGATGTTGCCTTCAATTCCCTCATCCAGTTCATTAATATAAATTGTAAATAGCTGGGGTCCCAGCACTGAGCCTTGCGGTACCCCACTAGTCACTGCCTGCCATTCTGAAAAGGACCCTTTACTCCTACCCTTTGCTTCCTGTCTGCCAGCCAGTTCTCTATCCACATCAATACTGAACCCCCAATACCGTGTGCTTTAAGTTTGTATACTAATCTCTTTATGTGGGACCTTGTCGAAAGCCTTCTGAAAGTCCAGATACAACACATCCACTGTTCCTCCCTATCCACTCTACTAGTTACATCCTCGGAAAAAATTCTATAAGATTCGTCAGACATGATTTACCTTTCGTAAATCCATGCTGATTTTGTCAATGATTTCACCACTTTCCAAATGTGCTGCGATCCCATCTTTAATAACTGACTCTAGCAGTTTCCCCACTACCGATGTTAGACGAACTGGTCTGTAATTCCCCGTTTTCTCTCTCCCTCCCTTCTTAAAAAGTGGGGTTACGTTTGCTACCCTCCAATCCTCAGGAACTACTCCAGAATCTAAAGAGTTTTGAAAAATTATCACTAATGCATCCACTATTTCTGGAGCTACTTCCTTAAGTACTCTGGGATGCAGCCTATCTGGCCCTGGTGATTTATCGGCCTTTAATCCATTCAATTTACCCAACACCACTTCCCGACTAACCTGGATTTCACTCAGTTCCTCCATCTCCTTTGACCCGCGGTCCCCTGCTATTTCCGCAGATTATTTATGTCTTCCTTAGTGAAGACGGAACCAAAGTAGTTATTCAATTGGTCCGCCATATCCTTGTTCCCCATGATCAATTCACCTGTTTCTGACTGCAAGGGACGTACATTTGTTTTAACTAATCTCTTTCTCTTCACATATCTATAAAAACTTTTGCAGTCAGTTTTTATGTTCCTTGCCAGTTTTCTTTCATAATCTATTTACCCTTTCCTAATTAAGCCCTTTGTCCTCCTCTGCTGGTCTCTGAATTTCTCCCAGTCCTTTGGTATGCTGCTTTTCTGGCTAATTTGTACGCATCATCTTTTGCTTTGATACTATCCCTGATTTCCCTTGTTATCCACGGATGCACTACCTTCCTGATTTATTCTATTGCCAAACTGGGATGAACAATTTTTGTAGTTCATCCATGCAGTCTTTAAATGCCTTCCATTGCATATCCACCGTCAACCCTTTTAGAACTAATTGCCAGTCAATCTTGGCCAATTCACGTCTCATACCCTCAAAGTTACCTTTCTTTAAGTTCAGAACCATTGTTTCTGAATTAACAATGTCACTCTCCATCCTAATGAAGAACTCAACCATATTATGGTCATTCTTGCCCAAGGGGGCACGCACAACAAGACTGCTAACCAACCTTCCTCATTACTCAATACCCAGTCTAGAATAGCCTGCTCTCTCGTTGGTTCCTCTACATGTTGGTTTAGATAACTATCCCGCATACATTCCAAGAAACCCTCTTCCTCAGCAACCCCTGCCAATTTGATTCACCCAATCTATATGTAGATTGAAGTCACCCATTATAACTGTTTTGCCTTTGTTGCACGCATTTCTAATTTCCTGTTTGATGCCATCCCCAACTTCACTACTACTGTTAGGTGGCCTGTACACAACACCCACCAGCGTTTTCTGCCCCTTGGTGTTTCGCAGCTCTACCCATACCGATTCCACATCCTCCAAGCCAATGTCCTTCCTTTCCACTGCGTTAATCTCCTCTCCTAAGCAGCAACGCTACCCCACCTCCTTTTCCTTTCTCTCTATCCCTCCTGAATATTGAATATCCCTGGATGTTCAGCTCCCAGCCTTGTCACCCTGGAGCCATGTCTCCGTGATCCCCACTATATCATAATCATTAATAGCTATCTGCACGTTCAACTCATCCACCTTATACGAATGCTCCTTGCATTGAGACACAAAGCCTTCAGGCTTGTTTTTACGACGCTCTTACCCCTTTTACAATTATGTTGAAAAGTGTCCCTTTTTGATTTTTGTCCTGGATTTGTCTGCCTGCCACTTTTACTTTTCACCTTGCTACCTATTGCTTCCGCCCGCATTTTACACCCCTCTGTTTCACAGAATCGCCTGTCTGACCCCCTAACTATAGTCCCCTATTACTAATGCCCTCCTGTTCTTTTCCTTACCCTTCTGAGCAACAGGACCGGTCTCTGTACCGGAGGCCCGGCCGCTGTCGCTACCCCCAGGTAGGCTGTCCCCCTCCAACAGTACTCAAACAGGAGTACTTATTGTCAAGGTGTACAGCCACCGGGGTACTCTCTAGTCCCTGCCTGTGCCCTTGCCTCTCCCAACCGTGACCCACTTGCCTGCCTCCTGTGGTCTTGGAGTGACACCTCCCTGTAACTCCTCTCAATGACTTCCTCGCTCTCCCTGACCAGACGGAGGTCATCGAGCTGCTGCTCCAGGTTCCTAATACGGTCCCTTAGAGCCCCATCTCGATGCACCTGGCGCAGATGTGGACGTCTGTAAGGCTGTCAGATTCCTTGATCTCCCACATCTGACATCCAGAACAACAAACTGCCCTGGCTCTCATACTCCCCTTACCTAGGATATAATACAAAACAAACTGCTACAATACAATCAGCAGGGATCTGACTCCCAATCAGCTGCTCCCTCTTGTCTGCTTCCACCAATCAGCGGCTTCCTTTAAGCCCACTTGTTTTTGAAGTGCGAGTGGAACTTGGAAACGTTGCAGATTTCGGTTCCTCCTCCCTCTGCGACCGCTCCAACGGCTCTCGGGCCTCTGTAAGAAGCAAGCCGCGCGCTCCACTTTATCTCCTACCGCTCGGGTGTAGCTCCTCCCTCTGCGACCTCTCCAACGGCTCTCGCCTTCGAACCAGCACCACCATTCACTGTGATCAAGGCTGATCATCCACAATCAGTACCCCGATCCTGCTTCCCCCCATATCCATTAACTCTGCTATCTTTAAGAAATCTATTCTAACTCTCTTTTGAAAGTTCCAGAGAACGGCCTCCACTGCCTTCTGAGGCAGAAAATTTCACAGATCACAACTCTCTGGGTCAAAAAGCTTTTCCTCATCTCCGTTCTAATGGCTTACCCCTTATTCTTAAACTGTGATCCCTGGTTCTGGACTCCCCCAACAACGGGAACATGTTTCCTGCCTCTAGCGTGTCCAAACCCTTAATAATCTTCTGTTTAAGAAGGAACTGCAGATGCTGGAAAATCGAAGTTAGACAAAAATGCTGGAGAAACTCAGCGGGTGAGGCAGCATCTATGGAGGAGAAGGAAAAGGCAACGTTTTGGGTCGCAACCCTTCTTCAGACTGATGTGAGGGTGGGGGGGGGCGGGAAGAAGGGAAGAAGGAAAGGAAGAGGTGGAGCTGGTGGGCTGAGGAAGAGCTGAAAGGGGAGGAGAAAGTAGTGACTGCCTGAATTAGAGAAGTCAATGTTCATACCGCTGGGGTGCAAATTGCCCATGCGAATATGAGGTGCTGCTCCTCCAATTTACGGTGGTCCTCACTCTAGCCATGGAAGAGGCCCAGGACAGAAAGGTCGGATTCGGAATGGAGGGGGAGTTGAAGTGCTGAGCCACCTGGAGATCAGGGCATCCGAAATGTCCTCATTCTTCAGGGAACGGGGGTCCCCTCCTCCACCATAGATGAGGCTCGCACCAGGGTCTCTTCCATACCCCGCAACACTGCTCTCTCTCCCCATCCCCCCACTCGCAACAAGGGCAGAGTCCCGTAGTCCTCACCTTTCACCCCACAGCCGTCACATACAATAAGTATCCTCCGTCAGTTTCGCCACCTCCAACGTGACCCCACCACTCGCCACATCTTCCCATCTCCCCCATGTCTGCCTTCCGCAAAGACCGCTCCCTCCGTAACTCCCTTGTCAATTCTTCTCTTCCCTCCTGTACCACCCCCTCCCCGGGCACTTTCCCTAGCAGTCGTTCCAGGTGCGACAGAGGTTCACCTGCATCTCCTCCAACCTCATCTATTGCATCCGCTGCTCTAGATGTCAGCTGATCAACATCGGTGAGACCAAGCGGAGGCTTGGCGATCGTTTCGCCGAACACCTCCACTCGGTCCGCAATAACCAACCTGACCTCCCGGTGGCTCAGCACTTCAACTCCCCCTCCCATTCCGTATCCGACCTCTCTGTCCTGGGTCTCCTCCCTCCCCCTCCCATTCCGTATCCGACCTCTCTGTCCTGGGTCTCCTCCATGGCCAGAGCGAGCAACACTGGAAATTGGAGGAACAGCACCTCATATTCCGCTTGGGTAGTCTGCATCCTGGGGGCATGAACATTGAATTCTCCCAATTTTGCTAGCCCTTGCTGGCTCCTCCCCTTCCTCAGCCCTCGGGCTGTCTCCTCCCATCCCTCAGCCCTCGGGCTCCTCCGCCTTTTTCCTTTCTTCTCCCCACCCCACATCAGTCTGAAGAAAGGTTTTGGCCCGAAATGTTGCCTATTTTCCTTCGCTCCATAGATGCTGCTGCACCCGCTGAGTTTCTCCAGCATTTTTGTGTACCACCGGGAGATCAGGTTGGTTATTGCGAACCGAGCGGAGGTGTTCGGCGAAGCGATCACCAAGCCTACGCTTGGTCTCACCGATGTAGAGCAGCTGACATCTAGAGCAGCGGATGCAATAGATGAGGTTGGAGGAGGTGCAGGTGAACCTCTGCCGCACCTGGAAAGACTGCTTGGGTCCTTGAATGGAGTCTAGGGGGAAGGTAAAGCGACAAGTGTAGCATTTCCTGCGGTTGCAAGGGAAAGTGCCCGGAGAGGGGGTCAATTCGTCCCTTCCCACCCGTACCACCCCTGGTCAATTCGTCCCTTGCCACCCGTACCACCCCCTCTCCGGGCACAATTGCACCGGGGGGTGCACAGTGATTAGCGGCCCTTCACCTGCTCCAACTGCAACAAAGGCTTCAAGTCGTCCACGCAACTGAAGGTGCACAGGCACCTGCACACCGGGGAGCGGCCCTACACCTGCAGCGACTGCAGCAAGGGCTTCACCCACTCCCATCACCTGCTGGAGTACCAGCTCATCCACACCTGCGAGCGCCTGCTGTCCCACCAGCGGGTGCATGACAACGACCATCCCGTCCCCAGCCCGGTGTGTGAGGAGCACTTTGCCATGGCGTCCCCCGCCCTCCACACCAGCACGTGCACACCAGTGGCCAGCCCTACGACTGCCCGTACTGCGGTGAGGGGTTTGACAGCCAAATATTAGTTAATTAGTTAAGGCCAAAGTTGGACCCTTGAAGACTGAAAATTAGTTTTAAAATTAGTTAAGACCAAAGTTGGACCCTTGAAGACTGAAACAGGTGAATTTATTATGGGGAACAAGGAAATGGCACACGAGTTGAACAGGTACTTTGGATCTGTCTTCACTAAGGAAGACACAAACAATCTCCCTGATGTACTCGTGGCCAGAGGATCTAGGGTGACGGAGGAACTGAAGAAAATTCACATTAGGCAGGAAATGGTGTTGGGTAGACTGATGGGACTGAAGGCTGATAAATCCCCAGGGCCTGATGGTCTGTATCCCAGGGTACTTAAGGAAGTGGCTCTAGAAATCGTGGATGCATTGGTAATTATTTTCCAATCTTCTATAGATTCGGGATCAGTTCCTGTGGATTGGAGGGTAGCTAATGTTATCCCACTTTTTAAGAAAGGCGGGAGAGAAAAAACAGGTAATTATAGACCAGTTAGCCTGACATCGGTGGTGGGGAAGATGCCGGAGTCAATTATAAAAGATGAAATAGCGGCACATTTGGATAGCAGTAACAGGATCGGTCCGAGTCAACATGGATTTACGAAGGGGAAATCATGCTGGACTAATCTTCAGGAATTTTTTGAGGATGTAACTTGGAAAATGGGAGACAGTGGATGTAGTGTACCTGGACTTTCAGAAAGCATTTGATAAGGTCCCATTTAGGAGATTAGTGGGAAAAAATAGAGCACATGGGAATGGGGGTAGGGTACTGACATGGATAGAAAATTAGTTGGCAGACAGGAAACAAAGAGCAGGGATTAACGGGTCCCTTTCAGAATGGCAGGCAGTAACTAGTGGGGTACCGCAAGGCTCGGTGCTGGGACTGCAGCTATTTACAATATACATCAATGATTTGGATGAGGGGATTCAAAGTAACATTAGCAAATTTGCAGTTGACACAAAGCTGGGTGGCAGTGTGAACTGTGAGGATGCCATGAGGATGCAGGGTGACTCGGACAGGTTGAGTGAGGTGGCAGATGCATGGCAGATGCAGTTTAATGTGGATAAATGTGAGGTTATCCACTTTGGTGGTATAAACAGGAAGGCAGATTATGATGTCAAGTTGGGTAAAGGGGAAGTACAATAGGATCTGGGGGTCCTTGTTCATCAGCCACTGAAAGTGAGCATGCAGGTACAGCAGGCAGTGAAGAAAGCTAATGGCATGTTGGCCTTCATAACAAGAGGAGTTGAGTATAGGAGCAAAGAAGTCCTTCTGAAGTTGTACAGGGCCCTAGTGAGACCACACCTATATCGTGTGCTTATTTGGTCTCCAGATTTGAGGAAGGACATTCTTGCTATTGAGGGATGGGCAGCGTAGGTTCACCAGGTTAATCCCCGGGATGGCGGGACTGACATATGTTGATAGCATGAAGCGGCTGTCCTTGTATAATCTGGAATGTAGAAAGATGAGAAGGGATCTTATTGAAACATATAAGATTATTAAGGGTTTGGACACTAGAGGCAGGAAAACATGTTCACGGTGTTAGGGGAGTCCAGAACCAGGGGCCTCAGTTTAAGAATAAGGGGTAAGCCATTTAGAACAGAGATGAGGAAACACTTTTTCTCACAGAGAGTTGTGAGTCTGTGGAATTCTCTGCCTCAGAGGGCGGTGGAGGCCGGTTCTCTGGATGCTTTCAAGAGAGAGCTAGATAGGGCTCTTAAAGATAGCGGAGTCAGGGGATATGGTGAGAAGGCAGGAACGGGGTACTGATTGGGGGATGATCAGCCATGTGAATAAGCCGGTGAATGGTGGTGCTGGCTCGAAGGGCCGAATGGCCTACTCGTGCACCTATTTTCTGTTGTCTATTTACCGGTTCAATCATGACCTCGGATGCTGTCTGTGTGGAGTTTGCACATTCTCCCTGTGACTGCATGGGCTTCCTCCAGGTGTTCCGGTCCCACATCTCAAAACGTGCAAGATGGTAGCATAACTAGTCTCTGTAAATTGGAGCGAGTGCATGCAACAGGGGGATAACATAGAGCTGGTATGAATGGGTGATCAATGGTCGGCGTTTAGTCGGTGGGCTTGTTCACAGAATTTTGAAGGGCTTGTTCACAGAATTTTGATATTTGCATGTTGAGTCAGAACCACACTGGTGTAACAATAATCCAGCTTGTCCCACACAATAAAAACCCTGAAAATTGTTTCCTTTTAAGTCACGAGTCAAGAGAGGTAACACAGTGCTGGAGTAACTCAGCGGGTCAGGCAGCATCTGTGGAGAACGTGGATAGGTGACGTTTCACAGAGTGCCGGAGTAACTCAGCGGGTCAGGCAGCATCTGTGGAGAACATGGATAGGTGACGTTTCACAGAGTGCCGGAGTAACTCAGCGGGTCAGGCAGCATCTGTGGAGCGAAGGAAATGGGCAACCTTTCGGGCCGAAACCCTGAAGGAAATAGGCAACGTTTCGGGCCGAAACCCGGAAGGGTTTCGGGCCGAAACGTTGCCTATTTCCTTCGCTCCATAGATGCTGCCGCACCCGCTGAGTTTCTCCAGCATTTTGGTCTACCTTATCATTTATAGTGTGGTTCCGTATAGCTTACAAAGCACAGAAGTACACTGTGCCAGAGTAACTCAGCGGGTCAGGCAGCATCTGTGGAGAACACGGATAGGTGACGTTTCACAGAGTGCTGGAGTAACTCAGCGGGTCAGGCAGCATCTGTGGAGAATGTGGGTAGGTGACGTTTCACAGAGTGCTGGAGTAACTCAACGGGTCAGGCATCATCTGTGGAGAACACGGATAGGTGACGTTTCACAGAGTGCTGGAGTAACTCAATGGGTCAGGCATCATCTGTGGAGAACACGGATAGGTGACGTTTCACAGAGTGCTGGAGTAACTCAGCGGGTCAGGCAGCATCTGTGGAGAACATGGATAGGTGACGTTTCACAGAGTGCTGGAGTAACTCAACGGGTCAGGCAGCATCTGTGGGGAACACGGATAGGCGACATTTCGGGACGGAGCCCTTCTTCAGATTGTAGTGGGGGGTTGATAGCTGGAAGTAAGTGGGGCAGGACAAAGCCTAGCAAAGCTTTGTCCCACATTACTGTCAGTCTGAGGAATGTTCACAACACAAAATGTTGCCTATCCATGTTCTCCAGAGATGCTGCCTGGCCCTGAGTTATTTCAGCCCTTTTGTAAACAAGCATCTGAATGAATGAATGAATAAGTTTATTGGCCAAGTATTCACATACAAGGAATTTGCCTTGGTGCTCCGCCCACAAGTGACAACGACATACAGTGACAGTTAAGAATGACACATAAAACATTAAACATTAATAATAAAACATTATTGATTAAACATGTGAATTAAATAAAATACCAGAGCAAAAGGAGGCTACAGATTTTTGGTTATTGAGTAGAGCTACTACTCATGGAAAAAAGCTGTTTTTATGTTTGGCTGTGGACAGCTTTGACAGTCCGGAGTCGCCTTCCAGAGGGAAGTGATTCAAAGAGTTTGTGACCAGGGTGAGAGGGGTCAGAGATGATCTTACCCGCTCGCTTCCTGGCCCTTGCAGTGTACAGTTCGTCAATGGGGGGAAGGTTGCAGCCAATAACCTTCTCGCTGCAGCCTCCGGGTGTCGTGCTTGGTGGCTGAGCCAAACCAGACCATGATGGAGAAGGTGAGGACAAACTCCACGATGGCCGTGTAGAATTGGACCATCATTGCCTATGGTAGATTGTGCTTCCTCAGCTGCCGCAGGAAGTACATCCTCTGTTGAGCCTTTTTGACTGTGGAGTCGATGGTAGCCCCCCACTTAAGGTCCTTGGAGATGATGGTTCCCAGGAACTTAAAAGACTCCACAGACATGACTGTGGTGTTGTTGATGGTGAGTGGGGTGAGGGGAGGGGGAGCTCTCCTAAAGTCTACAATCAATTCCACTGTCTTAAGAGCTTTGAGCTCCAGGTTGTTGCGTTGGCACCCGTACGCCATCTGCAGTTCTTTTTCAGTACCGATATTGCAACAATTACATTCTTGCACGCAGCAGCCGATCAGGCCCGTCAACACAAGACACACAGTTAATATATAATAATTTAAATTATAATTAATTTAATTTCAATGTTTCTTCAATTCCCTATTGAATGCTATGATTGAATCGATCTCCGCAACCTACTTGGATTTTCTAAAGGCCTTTGATAAAATGCCACACGTGAGGCTGCTGAACAAAATGAGAGCCTATGCTATTCGAGGCAAGATACTCGCATGGATAGAGTGTGTGCTCATGCACTTTGCTAGTGGGGATAAAGACAAACTATTTTCTAAATGGGGAGAGGATTCAGAAATCGGAGAAGCATAGAGACTTGGTTATGCTGGTGCAGGATTCCCACAATAATTTGCAGGTTGAATCGGTAGTTAGGAAGGCCAATGTAATATCATTTTCAGGAGGACGAGAATATTAAAGTGCTGGTCAGAGAGCATTTGGAGCATTGTGAGCAATATTGGGACTCGTATCTGAGGAGGGATGTGCTGGCATTGGAGAGGGTTCAGAGAATGCTCCCAGGAATTATTGGATGAACTTTTGATGGCTGTGCGCCTGAACTCACTAGAGTTTAGAAGGATGAGGGGGAACCTAATTGAAACTTGCCAAATAATTAAAGACTTGGATAGAGTGAATGTGTAGAGATGTTTCCACTAGTGGGAGAGTCTGGGACCAGAGGTCACAGCCTCGGAATGAAAGGACATACCTTCAGAAAGGAGATGAAGAGGAATTTCTTTAGTCAGAGGGTGGCAAATCTGTGGAATTAGTTGCCACGGATGGCTGTGGAGGCCAAGTCAATGGATATTTTCAATGTGGTGCTTGATAGGTTCTTGATTATCTAGGTTGTCAAAGGTTCCAGGGAGAAGGCAGGAGAATGGGGTTGAGAGAGAAAGAAACATCAGCCATGATTGAATGGTGGTGTAGACTCGATGGGTTGCTTGGCCTAATTCTGCTCCTATCACTTCTGAACAAGCTACCATGGCAGTATTTACCTTAACTACTACTGCACAAAACTATTTTCCTCTTGTCACTTCTCGTTCTTTTGTCAAGTTCCTTTATTCTATCACCTCTGTTTCATGACCCTTCCACCAATGCAGATAGATTCTCTCTATGGATTTTGTCTACACACCCTATGACCCCCAAAATGTTAAAACATGTTCCCTTTCAACTTTGTCTGGTCCAAGGGGGACAATTCCACTCTATTTGTCGAACCAAAGCCCTTGTTCTCTGGAATTATCCTAATAGGATCTTCCAAACCCTCAACTAGATGTTTACATCTTTCCTAAAGTACGGCCCCACAAATTTGATACTCCATTCGTATCTGCATTTTATAAAGATTACTTCCGTACTCATTATCGTTTAAGAAGGAACTGCAGATGCTGGAAAATCGAAGGTAGACAAAAATGCTGGAGAATCTCAGCGGGTGAGGCAGCATCTATAGAGCGAAGGAAAAAGGCAACATTTCGGGTCGAGACTCTTCTTCAGACTGATGTGGGGGTGGGGGGGGGGGCGGGAAGAAGAAAGGAAGAGGCGGAGACAGTAGGCTGTGGGAGAGCTGGGAAGGGGAGGGGAAAGAGGGAGAAAGCAGGGACTACCTGAAATTGGAGAAGTCAATGTTCATACCACTGGGGTGTAAACTGCCCAAGTGAAATATGAGGTGCTGCTCCTCCAATTTACGCTGGGACTCACTCTGGCTATGGAGGAGGCCCAGGACGGAAAGGTCGGATTCAGAATGGGAGGGGGAGTTGAAGTGCTGAGCCACCGGGAGATCAAGTTGGTTGTTGCGAACTGAGCGGAGGTGTTGGACAAAGCGATCGCCAAGCCTGCGCTTGGTCTCGCCGATGTAGAGGAGCTGACACCTAGAGCAGCGGATGCAATAGATGAGGTTGGAGGAGGTGCAGGTGAACCTCTGCCGCACCTGGAAAGACTGCTTAGGTCCTTGGATGGAGTCAAGGGGGGAGGTAAAGCAACCAGTGTAGCATTTCCTGCGGTTGCAAGGGAAAGTGCCAGCAGAGGGGGTGGTTTGGGTGGGAAGGGACGAATTGACCGGGGAGTTACGGAGGGAGCGGTCTCTGCGGAAAGCCGAAAGGGGAGGATGGTTGTAGGTGGTGAAAATGACGGAGGGTTATCTGTTGTATGTGACGGACTCATTATGTTCACATATGGGTTTGCAGATGTGTTGCTAAACTCTCTGTCTCCTCCCTTTACTCCATCTCATCGTTGTTCAAAGTCCAGGAGCTTTGGAATCCGTTTGGATGGGATTATGGTGGTGACGGCAAAGCCAGAGCCAATAGATAGGAGTCAGACAGAGGTGGCCTGACACAGATGTTGCAGCAATGAGTGTAGGGGCAGCTGGATGCCGTTTGCAATGGATCAGTTGCAGTGGTGGGCGAATGGCAGTGGATCAAATGTGTGCTGGTGTAAATGTGCACCATCAGGTCGCAAGGAATAGGAGTATAATGAGGCCATTCGGCCCATCGAGGAAACGCTTTTTCTCACAGAGTGGTAAGTCTGCAATTCTCTGCCTCAGAGGGCGGTGGAGGCAGGTTCTCTGGATGCTTTCAAGAGAGAGCTAGATAGAGCTCTTCAAAATAGCGGAGTCAGGGGATATGGGGAGAAGGCAGGAACGGGGTACTGATTGGGGATGATCAGCCATGATCAAATTGAATGGCGGTGCTGGTTCGAAGGGCCGAATGGCCTACTCCTGCACCTATTGTCTATTGTCATCAAGTCTACTCCACCATTCAATCATGGCTGATGCACCTCTCCCTCCTAACCCCATTCTCCTGCCCTCCCCATAACACCTGACACCTGTACTAAGCACCATCATCAGCCTCTTGAAGCAATTCTTGATGTCGGATGTCGGAGCTTTTTTCTGTGGCACTGGGATGAAAGTGGTCTTGTTAAAGCAGGTGGTAACTTCGGGAAAGGATTAGTGAGATGTTACAGGCATCCGTGAATACTGATCCACACAGGTCTTGAGGTTGTGGCCGGGGACTCCAATTGGGCCGGTTGCTTTCCACAGACTCACTCTCAGGGAAGGCAGATCTTACATCTGCAATGGTGACCGTGGGTACAGGCGCAACCGGGGCTGTTGCCAGGGCGAAAGACGTTAGTCCACCGACCTGTTTAAAGCGTGCATAGATAGCATGAATCTCATCGGGGTTGGGTATGTTGTTGCCAACAAGGCTGCCCGACTTCCAACCTCATCTATTGCATCCGCTGTTCTAGCTGTCAGCTGCTCTACATCGGTGAGACCAAGCGTAGGCTTGGCGATCGCTTCGCCCAACACCTCCGCTCAGTTCGCAACAACCAACCTGATCTCCTGGTGGCTCAGCACTTCAACTCCCCCTCCCATTCCCAATCCGACCTTTCTGTCCCGGGCCTCCTCCATAGCCAGAGTGAGGCCCACCGTAAATTGGAGGAGCAGCACCTCATATTTTGCTTGCGTAGTTTACACCCCAGCGGTATGAACATTGACCTCCAATTTCAGGTAGTCCCTGCTTTCTCCCTTTCCCCTCCCCAGCTCTCTCTGTCCACCGTCTCCGCCTCTTCCTTTCGTCTTCCCCCTCCACCCCCACATCAGTCTGAAGAAGGGTCTCGAACCGAAACGTCACCTATTCCTTCGCTCCATAGATGCTGCCTCACCCGCTGAGTTTCTCCAGCATTTTTGTTTACCTTCGATTTTACCAGCATCTGCAGTTCCTTCTTTAACAAACTGCCCGCCTTCATGTTCAAGTTCACATTTATTGTCTCATGCAGCAATGGTACAAGTGATATTTGAGTTACCATACAGCCATACTAAGTGAATGTACACACAGCACATAAAATAAAGTTTAACATAAACATCCACCTCAGTGGAATCGACGTTCCTCACTGTGATGGAAGGCAATAAAGTTCAGTCATCTTACTCCTTTGTTCACCTGTGGTCGGGGCTGTTGAACCCTCCGCACTTGCTGCTGCCGACGTTCAAGCCCTCTCGTAGGGATGATGGAAACTCCGGCGTCGGGACGGATCGGAACTCTCCGCGGCATGGAGCTCCCGAGTCGGCCTCACGTTGGTAAAGTCCACAGGCCCCATGGTTGGAGCCCCTTCGCAGGCGATCCTGGGCAAAGGATCACAGGCTCCATGATGGTAAGTCCGCGCTTGAAGCTGCAGGCTGGACTCCAGGAAAGGCCGCACCACTCCACGTTGTTAGGCCGCAGGGGGGGGGGCAGAGATGTGACACGAAGACATACCAAGGAATATTAAAACAAACATTCAAGACATACTTAAAATAATAACGCTGAGAAGTGGACGAACAGACTGTTGGCGAGGCAGCCACAATGGTGGCGCCACCCGATGGAATTAGATTTAGATCTTGGGGCTAACGGAATCAAGGGATATGGGGAGAAAGCAGGAACAGAGTACTGATTTTGGATGATCAGCCGTGATCACATTGAATGGCGGTGCTGGCTCAAAGGGCCGAATGGCCTGCTCCTGCACCTATTTACCATGTTTCTACCTGTACGTGCGCTGCTAGATCCCTCTGCTCCACAAACTCCCCGTCTCCCTGTGACGCCACTTTCAGGGGACCATGTCCCTGCGCTCCTAGATCACTCTGCTGATCCCGAAACGTCCCCCATTCCTTCTCTCCAGAGACGCTGCCCGTCGCGCCCAGTTACGCCAGCACATTGTGTCTATCTTCGGTTTAAACCAGCATCCGCTGTCTCTTCCTCCACGCATTGATCGGCCATTGGTGGGCAAAGGGTTGGAACCTAAGATGCTTGGACAGGTACGTGGACAAGACAGGTTTAGAGGGGAGAATGGCCCAAAAGTGAGTGGGCCATTGGCACCTTCTCAACATGGCGTTTTGAAGGGAGAGACCCTAACAAGGTGGCCGCCGTCAACCCCCCACCAAGATGGGCACCGTCAGCCCATTACCAAGATGGCAGCCGTTAAACCCTCACCAAGATGGCAGCCGTCAATCCCTCACCAAGGTGGCCGCCGGCTGCCGACCAATCAGCGGCGGCGCCCTCACCAAGATGGCCGCCTACTGGTCCCGCCGAGCCTCCCCGTCCACCGGCTGAAAATGGCGGCGGAAAAGCGGGAGATTGTGGCGTCGACGCTGAGCGGCGGCCTGAGGAAAATAATGTCATAAATCAGCAGGGCAGCGGGATAGGGTCAATATGGGGGGAGAACTGAGGTAAATCACCACATAAAGTACACGTGTGTGGGGAAAACTGAGGTCAAACTCGTTATAAATCAGCAGCGGAGCGGAATAAACCCGGTCTGGGGGAGACCTGAGGTCAATCTCCACATAAACTACACGTCTGGGGGAATAAACCCGGTCTGGGGGAGACCTGAGGTCAATCTCCACATAAACTACACGTCTGGGGTAAATTATGTTATAAATCGGCAGGGGAGCGGAATAGTGTCAATATGTGAGGAAAACTGAGGTAATTCTCCACATAAACTACACATCTGGGGGAGAAACGGGTAAATAATGTTATAAACCTCTGAGTGGAAATATGAAGTAAATAATCAATAATCTCTCCATCTCCATCTTTCCCCCACGCTGAACATAATCAATAAACCCCCATCTCAGGAGGGTAATCAATAAACTCCATCCACCCTCCCTCTCTCTCCGTCCACCCTCTCTCCACCTCTCAGCCTGGCATCCAGGGAGCGGGTCCACTGCAGCCGGTCCGGGGAGACCGTTCTCCCGTCGCTGGGCGAGAGCGGGAACGACTGACTCTGAACCGAGTCCTGGCAGCGGCCATGACCCGACACCAGGCTTGTAACACTGTACAAGAGGGACACTAGGCTTTTAACACCGTAGAAGTGAGCAACAGAAGCAGGCAGCTATGGTGTAGTTACATAGATCTGTTTTGCCTTGTTCTTTGCGTTGTTAACGTGTGCCCGCGAAAGAAAAAACAACAACAAATAGAATGCAGGAAGCATTTTTGAACATTTCAGGAAATAACATCAAATTCTAGGAAATTTGGGATTCTATTTCAGGTTTTTTTTTTGAGGTGTGGAAGCACTGACACACACACACACACACACATATACACACACACACACGTACGCACGCACACACACACGTACACACAAGGGCCGTGGTGGAGTACTGATCAACTACTCGCTTAGTGGGACACACACGTACACGCATACACACAAAGTACATGCACGTACACACGAACACACAGATGTATACACATACACGCGCACCCGTACTCGCACACACTCACGTACACATACACACACGTGCTCTCCATCTTCCCCCCTTCCCCCACTCTCGCCCCCCTGCCCTTCCACCCACCCCCTCTCCCCTTCAAGCACTAGTAATGTTCACGCGTTAGTAATGTCCTGTTTGCCAGCTTGTTGACCCTCTGTGTTCCCCTCCTGCAGGGTTTAGGAGCCGTTGCTGTGGACGGAGAGACGGGGACGTGAGCGGCCATTGAGGGTGGCCAGCGTGCCGGTGATTCCCCCCCGCCCCCAACTGCTCGATGTGTGGGCTGAGCTTCGATGGAGGACCACATGGCGGGGCACAACAGGGAGAAGCGTTATGAGTGTGACGTGTGTGGCAAGGCCTGGCAGCACCCGAGCCAGCTGGAGATCCACCGACGGGTGCACACGGGAGAACGCCCCTTCGACTGCTCGGAGTGCGGTGAGAGCTTCACGACGGCACATGAGCTGAAGAACCATAGGCGGGTGCACACGGGCGAGAAGCCCTATGGCTGTTCCACCTGCGGCAAGAGCTTTGCCCGGTTGTCGGGGCTGCGGGTGCACCGGCGGGTGCACAGCAGTGAGAGGCCCTTCACCTGCTTGGACTGCGGCAAAGGCTTCAAGTCGTTCACGGCACTGAAGGTGCACAGGCGCCTGCACACCGGGGAGCGGCTCTACATCTGCAGCGACTGCGGCAAGGGCTTCATCCGTTCCAGCAGCCTGATGGAGCACCGACACACCCACACCGGCGAGCACCCCTACACCTGCGCCCTGTGCGGCAAGGGCTACACCCGCTCCTACAGCCTGCTGGAGCATCAGCGCACCCACACCAGCGAGCACCCTACACCTGTGGCCAGTGGAGCAAGGGCTTCACCCTGTCCCACCAGCGCGTGCACAGCGGCGACCGTCCCTTCCCCAGGCCCTTCGGCTGCTATGATTGCGGCAAGGACTTCAAGGGGGCACATGACCTGAAGAACCACCGGCGGGTGCACACGGGCGAGAAGCCCTAAGGCTGTTCCGACTGCGGCAAAGGCTTCAACTTGTCCATGGAACTGAAGGAGCACAGCAGCACAGGCGCCTGCACACCATTTACTTTTGTTAGGTACTATTCTACACAAACATTCTATCACCACATGGGTTCCAATTATTTCATTAGTCTGTTCATATTGTTCGCTTATGTTAATCTTATTCAACAACAGATGGTTAATACAAATCAAACGCAAAACATGGGAATCTTGACATTATTCTATCTCATCTTTCAAGCGGCCCACGTCACCATCCCCACTCCGAGCCAATCATAAGCCCATTTACTACAACTTTTCTACACTACGAGCGGTAGGGGGCGCGGGTGATCCACTGTAACGTCTCAGAAATGTAAACAAGCTTCATTATCTCCTCCCATTTCATGTTTACATTTACCATCCGCAATTCGTCACATTCCCAGACCGGAGGTAATATGTCTAATCTTACTTTGTCGATTCCCACGAGCTTCTTCTGCACCTGCTCAAGCGAGAGCTGCCAATTGTCACATCCAAACACATTAGGGACAATTTTACAGAAGCCAATTAACCGACAAACCTACACGTCATTGGAATGCAGGAGGAAACTGGAGCAACCAGAGAAAACCCACGCAGGATACGGGGCGAACGTACAAACTCCGCAAAGACAGCACCCGTAGTCAGGATGGAACCCGGGTCTCTGGCGCTGTGAGGCAGCAACTCTACCGCTGCATCACCGTTTCGCGCCTTTTAAAGCGGAGATTTACAGGTTCCTGATTAGTCCAGGTGTCACGGGTTTTGGGGAGAAGGCAGGAGAATGGGGTAGAGTGGGAGAGATAGATCAGTCATGATTGAATGGTGGAGCAGACTCGATGGGCCGAATGGCCTAATCGTAATCATATTAACCAAGTATGTTTTGCAACATACAAGGAATTTGATTTGCCGTACAGTCATACCAATAAAAAGCAACAAGACACACAAAATACATTTTAACATAAACATCCACCACAGTGACTCCTCCACATTCCTCACTGTGATGGAAGGCAAAAAAAAAAGTTCAATCTCTTCCCTTCTTTGTTCTCCCGCGGTCGGGACACTTGAACCTTCCGTTGTCGGGGCGATCTTGGCTCCCGTGGTCGGCAGTCGGGCCCTCCGCGTCGGGGCGATCAAGCTGCCGCATCAGGGGGGATCTGAGCTCTCCCGCGCCGGGCGATCGGACCCCGGGTCGGGGCTAGTCGAACCTCCTGCAACTTGGAGCTTCCCGACATCAGTCTCTTCCCGAGACTGCGAGCTCCTCGATGGTGAAATCCGCAGGCCGCGGTTGGAGCGTCGATCCCAGGCAAGGATTGTAGGCTCCGATGATAAGTCTCGAGCAAGGCCGCCAGCTCCATGACGTTAGGCCGCAGAGCGACCGGAGATCCGATCCGGAAAACAATCGCATCTCAGGCAAGGCCCACATTAAACAAACCATAGAACATTAGCACAAGCTTTTTAAAACACACTAAATAAAGCTCTCTGTGAAACGTCACCTATCCATGTTCTCCACAGATGCTGCCTGACCCGCTGAGTTACACCAACACTCTGTGAAACGTCACCTATCCATGTTCTCCACAGATGCTGCCTGACCCGCTGAGTTACTCCAGCACGCTGTGAAACGTCACCTATCCATGTTCTCCACAGATGCTGCCTGACCCGCTGAGTTACTCCAGCACGCTGTGAAATGTCACCTATCCATGTTCTCCACAGATGCTGCCTGACCCGCTGAGTTACTCCAGCACTCTGTGAAACGTCACCTATCCATGTTCCGGCAGCATCTATGGAGCGAAGGAAATAGGCAACGTTTCGGCCCGAAACCCTTATGGGTTTCGGCCCGAAACTTTGCCTATTTCCTTCAGGGTTTCGGCCCAAAAGGTTGCCCATTTCCTTCGCTCCACAGATGCTGCCTGATCCACTGAGTTACTCCAGCACTCTGTGTGAAACGTCACCTATCCATGTTCTCCACAGATGCTGCCTGACCCTCTGAGTTACTCCAACACTCTGTGAAACGTCACCTATCCATGTTCTCCACAGATGCTGCCTGACCCGCTGAGTTACTCCAGCACTCTGTGAAACATCACCTATCCATGTTCCGGCAGCATCTATGGAGCGAAGGAAATAGGCAACGTTTCGGCCCGAAACCCTTCCGGGTTTCGGCCCGAAACGTTGCCTATTTCCTTCAGGGTTTCGGCCCGAAAGGTTGCCCATTTCCTTCGTTCCACAGATGCTGCCTGACCTGCTGAGTTACTCCAGCACTCTGTGAAACGTCACCTATCCATGTTCTCCACAGATGCTGCCTGACCCACCCTCTGAGTTATGTGCCTGTCCCACTATACGAGTTTACCCAAGAGCTCTCCCAGGTTTTTTTTTAAATCAGACTCGAGGTAAGTACGCAGCGGGTACGTCGGAGCTCGGGACGTCTCTTGGCGGCTCGTAACGCTAACGGCAGGTACTCGGGAAACGCGGTAAGCTCGTGAAGTTTTTTCAACATGTTGAAAAATGTCCACAAGAGCCCCGAGTACCTACGAGCGGCTATTACCGTAATTCTCCTAGTTCGAATCAGGGGAAACTCGGGAGAACTCTTCAATTACCTCGTACAGTGGGACAGGCCCTTTACTCCAGCATCTGCAGTTCCTTCCTACGTACATACACACACATATATATACACCTGTAGATAGATAGAGAGAGAGATAAAAGAAAGATATGGATAAATAGATATGAATGTGTAGGAAAGAACTGCAGATGCTGGTTTAAATTGAAGGTAGACACAAATTGAAGGTAATAATAATAATAATAGATTTTATTTATATAGCGCTTTTCAGGACTCAAAAAGTATCAGCGGGACAGGCAGCATCTCTGGAGAGAAGGAATGGATGACGTTTCTGGTCGTGACCCTACTTCCGACTCTGCCCCCTCTCTCTCTGCTCCTCCCTCTCTCTGCCACTCCATCTCTCTGCCCCTCTCTCTCTGCCTCTCTCTCTCTGCACCTCTCTCCCCCCCTCTCTCTCTCTGCCCCTCTCCAGCCGCTCCTGCGAGTTGTGGGCTATGCGTGAGTGGATAGGGCGGGGGATGGGGTAACAGGAGCAAATGAATAATATTAATATAATATCAATGGGAGTGGTTAGTGTGTGGGGGGTTGGTTAGTGTGTGTGTGACACCACAGGCCGCCCCCCCCCCCCCACCGCAACTGGGCTTTGAGGGGACGGGGCCCACTTTGTCTAGTATTTATATAAGTCTATATCTATATATATATTTACATCTCTAACTACCCATCCATATCTATTGTAGAAACAGAATGCTGGAGAAACTTGGAGGCCAAAGTCAATGGATATTTTTAAGTCAGAGATAGATTGTTGATTAGTACGGG
>JAXLNO010002281.1:0-38043 GCA_038087875.1 Malacoraja senta | reverse complement strand
CCCACCGGGCGACTGTTACAGGGGTATGAGGCAGCCCTTCACCAACCGCATTCCCGCGGCTCTCTATCGGCTTTGCGGCTCGCCTCTTGCCCTTGCCCATTTTGTTCATGGTGCCTGTGAAAAAATCGCAACAGACCACCACAGCAAACGGACCTAAAAAACTCTTACCTAGGAGTTGTAAAAACTACATTCCACTGGAGGAGCTCTGCTCCTCATGTCCGTGAGCGCCAATGCATCTGACGTAATGACGCGCATGCGCCCTGACGGGTCTTCTTCACGTAGTCACTCACGTGACTCCGAAAGTAAATTGGGGAGATATGGATCACTTGCAGGCAGGGGGGATTAGTTTAATTTGACATGTTTGGCATAAACTTCAAAGGCAGAAGGGGATAACTGTTCTGCATTCAAAGCCACTTTTCTAGGATTATTGGAATTTTATCCATGGGGGATGAATGGACACAATGTCTCTCGGCTGGCCAAAAACAAACTGTTTGATCATCTGAATTGCCGGCTTTGGGCCTATAGTACTGTAGGTCATGCTTTGTTTCACATGCTGTCTTTACTCAAGGACAAACCTGAATGTCACCTATTCCTTTCTTCCAGAGATGCTGCCTGACTCGCTGAGTTACTCCAGCTGTTTGCGTCTATCTTCGATTTAAACCAGTATCTGCAGTTCCTTCTTACACCTCAATGCTGAGAATTAGCAGCGAATCCATTGTGCTTGTTTTGGATAAAGCAGCTTCTCACAGTGTTCAATAACCATATCAGAACCGATACATAGATACAGAGACAATAGGTGCAGGAGTAGGCCATTCGGCCCTTCCAGCCAGCGTCGCCATTCACTGTGATCATGGCTGATCATCCACAATCAGTATCCCGTTCCTGCCTTCTCCCCATACCCCTTGATTCCATTAGCCCCAAGAGCTTTATCTAAATCTCTTTTGAATGCATCCAGTGAATCGGCCTCCACTGCCCTCTGAGGCAGAGAATTCACTAATTCACACCTCTCTGTGTGAAAAAGTGTTTATCTGATAAATGGGGTGTAAAAGACCCTTGATGGTTGGCATGAAGGACCT
This sequence comes from Malacoraja senta, assembly GCA_038087875.1. Taxonomy (NCBI): domain Eukaryota; kingdom Metazoa; phylum Chordata; class Chondrichthyes; order Rajiformes; family Rajidae; genus Malacoraja; species Malacoraja senta. Next base: position 36,967 of record JAXLNO010002281.1, on the reverse strand, counting down.
GTTTATGGTCTCCAACTGATTAAGGCATCGGGAATCAATCGGATTTACCCTCCAAATCCCAGGGGGGTGCTGTGATCTATAATTGAACCCTTTTTTCTAATTCTACTTCCCATCATAAATTAATTGAATATAGAAGCTTTTTTCATATTTTCCCTGACATATAACCATACAACCATATAACAATTACAGCACGGAAACAGGCCATCTCGACCCTTCTAGTCCGTGCCGAACACGTATTCTCCCCTAGTCCCATATACCTGCGCTCAGACCATAACCCTCCATTCCTTTCCCGTCCATATAACTATCCAATTTATTTTTAAATGATAAAAACGAACCTGCCTCCACCACCTTCACTGGAAGCTCATTACACACAGCCACCACTGAGTAAAGAAGTTCCCCCTCATGTTACCCCTAAACTTCTGTCCCTTAATTCCCAAGTCATGTCCCCTTGTTTGAATCTTCCCTACTCTCAGTGGGAAAAGCTTATCCACGTCAACTCTGTCTATCCCTCTCATCATTTTAAAGACCTCTATCAAGTCCCCCCTTAACCTTCTGTGCTCCAAAGAATAAAGCCCTAACTTGTTCAACCTTTCTCTGTAACTTAGGTGCTGAAACCCAGGCAACATTCTAGTAAATCTCCTCTGTACTCTCTCTATTTTGTTGACATCCTTCCTATAATTAGGCGACCAAAATTGTACACCATACTCCAGAATTGGCCTCACCAATGCCTTGTACAATTTTAACATTACATCCCAACTTCTATACTCAATGCTCTGATTTATAAAAGCCAGCACACCAAAAGCTTTCTTTACCACCCTATCTACATGAGATTCCACTCTCAGGGAACTGTGCACAGTTATTCCAAGATCCCTCTGGTCACCTGCATTCTTCAATTCCCTACCATTTACCATGTACGTCCTATTTTGATTTGTCCTGCCAAGATGTAGCACCTCACACTTATCAGCATTAAACTCCATCTGCCATCTTTCAGCCCACTCTTCCAACCGGCATAAATCTCTCTGTAGACTTTGAAAATTTACTTCATTATCCACAGCCCCACCTATCTTAGTATCATCTGCATACTTACTAATCCAATTTACCACACCATCATCCAGATCATTGATGTACATGACAAACAACAGTGGACCCAACACAGATCCCTGCGGTACCCCACTAGTCACTGGCCTCCAACCTGACAAACAACCATCCACCATTACTCTCTGGCATCTCCCATTCAGCCACTGTTGAATCCATCTTGCTACTCCACCATTAATACCCAACCATTGAACCGTCTTAACCAACCTTCCGTGAGGAACCTTGTCAAAGGCCTTACTGAAGTCCATATATACAACATCCACGGCTTTACCCTCATCAATTTCCCGAGTAACCTCTTCAAAAAATTCAAGAAGATTAGTCAAACATGACCTTCCAGGCACAAATCCATGTTGACTGTTCCTAATCAGCCTCTGTTTATCCAGATGCTTATATATATTATCTCTAAGTATCCTTTCCATTAATTTGCCCACCACTGACGTCAAACTAACAGGTCTATAATTGCTAGGTTTACTCTTAGACCCCTTTTTAAACAATGGAACAACATGCGCAGTACGCCAATCCTCCGGCACTATTGCCGTTTCCAATGACATTTGAAATATTTCTGTCATAGCCCCTGCTATTTCTACACTAACTTCCCTCAATGTCCGAGGGAATATCCTGTCCGGACCTGGAGACTTATCCACTTTTATATTTCTCAAAAGTGTCAGTACTTCCTCTTCTTTGAATCTCATAGTTTCCATAGCTACTCTACTTGTTTCCCTTACCTCACATAATTCAATATCCTTCTCCTTGGTGAATACCGAAGAAAAGAAATTGTTCAATATCTCCCCCATCTCTTTTGGCTCTGCAGATAGCTGTCCACTCTGACTCTCTAATGGACCAATTTTATCCCTCGTTATCCTTTTGCTATTAATATAGCTGTAGAAACCCTTTGGATTTACTTTCACCTTACTTGCCAAAGCAACCTCATATCTTCTTTTAGCTTTTCTAATTTCTTTCTTAAGACACCTTTTACATTTTTTATACTCCTCAAGCACCTCATTTACTCCATGCTGCCTATAATTATTGTAAATCTCTCTCTTTTTCCGAACTAAGTGTCCAATTTCCCTTGAAAACCATGGCTCTTTCCAATTTTTACTATTTCCTTTCAACCGAACAGGGACATAAAGATTCTGTACTCTTAAAATTTCACCTTTAAATGTCCTCCATTTCTCTTCCACATCTTTCCCATAAAACAAACTGTCCCAATTTACTCCTTTTAAATCCTTTCGCATCTCCTCAAAGTTAGCCTTTCTCCAATCAAAAATCTCAACCCTAGGTCCAGTTCTGACCCTTTCCATAATTATATTGAAACTAATGGTATTGTGATCACTGGTCCCGAACTGTTCCCCAACGCATACCTCTGCCACCTGACCCGTCTCATTTCCTAACAGGAGGTCCAGCACCGCCCCTTCTCTAGTAGGTACTTCTATGTATTGCTGCAAAAAAACATCTTCTAACTGCACTTTTTATCTTGCCATTTTATTTTTAACTCGCCATTGTATTTTTATCACCATACACCTATATTCCTCTCGGCTTTCTGCTGCTGACTTCTTGCTGCCTGTATTACCTGAATTTGCTGTATGTGGGATTTGGCCAGCGTTTCATCGCTGGTGTCCAAGGAAGAGTCCAGCAGATTCCTGCTGCTGTTCCTCCATTGCTCAAACTCTTTCAGCAGCTCCTGAAAGCCATGGCGAAGATTCTCTCCTAATTGACTGCACCTCTTCATTATCTTCCCTTTCACTCTGAAAGGAACAAAAAGTCAGATGTGTTGAATTTAATTTGACAAATTTAAAGGACAGAATACAATAAGAAAGAACTTTATTTATCTGCCAATAGTCATAAAACACAAGATCCATGAAATTGAAGTGACGAGTGGAAAGGATTGGAGATGTGCAAAGATTGTAGGTATGTTACAATACTTACCTTCAGCGGCGCTGCAATTCTGCCACTGGCCGTGTGCGCGATTTTGGCGCCTTTAAGGGGGGGCGGGGTTAAAACGCGGGTTTCTCCTACCTTGTCCTGTATTATATTTCATTGGAGTACAAGCGTTTGCTGAAAAATCGTTCCTACGGGCGTTTTGTGTATTTTTTATTTTAATTAAATCGACAATGTCAGCGCTGGAGTTATTTTAAAATCAGCTTCGAAAGCCGTCAACGCCGACAACGGGGACAGATTTCACACACGGGACAGGTAAACGAAAGTAGTTTATTTTTTTGTATAAAAGTGCTTCTTAAGAAGACTTTAATTCATATTTTGTTTATGCGAAACGGTGATTATTTTTCCCGAACTAACGGCAGCATTTTTCATGCCGATACGGGGTTAAATTCACGGCAAATCAACGTTCCAAATGATCGCGTTCCAGAAAAACCTCACTCGCAAGATGATTTAAATGGCCATTAATTTACAGGTATTAAACATTCAATTCCTTCCATTTGGCCTGTAAATCCATGACAATGAGATTTAAAAATTATGTTATATTGTGAATTCTTGTGTGAATGTTATTTGGACACTTAGGCTAATTAAAAATGTTAATCTATTCTTAAGAAATTGATAGATGTTTAGATCTAGTAATTGAATTTTGTAATTAGCTACAATTAGGTAACTAAAAGGCCTGTCTCACGGATTTGCGGTCATTGGCGGTGAAACAGGAAGTTTCTACCGCTTGTGGACCGCCAGAGACTGCCGGTTCGGTGCTCACAAAAAACCAACAATGTCTAAAAATATTTTCCTACCGCACAGCCGCTGCGGCACGGGCACCGCCACAGCCGTCCGCCAGTGCGGCACGAGCGCCGTCACGGCAACTTTCGCCGCCACAGCTGCCGCCAGTGAGGCACGAGTGCGGCACGGGCACCGCCACAGCGCGGCGATCAGCACTACCGCCACCACAGCCCCGCGATCCGAAATGACGTCATCGCGTAGCGCGTCGCGCGATGACGTCATCACCCGACGCCGCAAGCTCGTGGAACCGGCCGTACGGAGATCACTCGGCCCCCGCGCAGCATTCGTGCGGCGCTCTCGCGGTTGCCGTGCGGTCCCCTCTTCCGGCGACGCCGCGCTTCACCGCCAATGACCGCAACACCGTGAGACAGAGCCTTAACTAATTATATGCTTTAATTTCATGTCATCTAAGTAAGATTGTTTCATATTTGTTTCAGAATGCTTCAATCTATAATAACTGAAAATTTCTTTCAGTTCTCTTAATTTTTAAGAAAGTTATGGGCTTTTGACTGTCCTCGATCACAGCTTTTGTGTTAAGTCAATGGAAAAGCAATAGGGAACAAAATGCTAATTTCCGAGTATGAAAATGGCCATAACTTTTTTAATACTGAAGATATGAAAGTGAATTAGGTGTCAAATTAAACTTCTTTTTATGCTTTATCTGATGGGATAAATTGCAGACTTTATTTTTAAAATCTCAAAATTTTGTAACATTGCTAAAGATTGGGGGGGGGGGGAAGGGAGAGGGGAGTCAGTCTACCCCACGACAGAAGGGGGAGGACTTGTACAGTTTGATAGCCACAGGGAAGAAGGATCTCCTGTGGCGTTCCATACTGCATCTTGGTGGAACCAGTCTGTTGCTGAAGGTACTCCTCAGGTTGACCAGTGTGTCATGGAGGGGGGGAACTGTATTGTCCAAGATTCGCTGCAGTTTGAGGAGCATCCTCCTCTCCAAGACCAACCTCCCATGAATCCAACTCCGCCCCCAGGACGGAGCCAGCCTTCCTGATGGGTTTGTTGATCCTATTGTCGTCCGCAGCCTTCGCCCTCCTGCCCCAGCACACGGCAGCGAAGAAGATGGCACTGGCTACCACCGATTGGTAGAACATCTGCAGCATCTTACTGCCAACATTGAAGGAGCGGAGCCTTCTCAAAAAGTACAGCCGGCTCTGTCCCTTCTTGTACAGGGCCTCAGCGTTCCTGGACCAGTCCAGTTTACTGTCCAGGTACACTCCAAGGTATTTGTACTCCCTGGTAAACTGCACATGCACACCATTGATGGAGGCAGGGGACAGGGGTGTTCCTCTCCTAAAGTCCACCACTAACACCTTAGTCTTATCAATGTTGAGTTGCAGGTGATTCAGCCCACACCACTCAACAAAGTTGTTGACTACACCTCTGTATTCAGCCCCCCCCCCCCCCCCCCCCTCACTGATGCAGCCCACAATTGCAGAATTATCTGAAAACTCGCATTCTTATAATGACCTTCCTGTCCTGGCCTCCTCGATTGCTACATTGAGGCAACATTGGCTTCACAATTCGCAACTCTTTAATCGTTCTGTTTCACACCTTGTTTTAATCTCTGGCCTTTGTTCCAATTATTTGCCTATCACCCCCCCCCCCCCTTTGCCCACCTATAACATGCCACTCTTCCTGCCTTTCCTCTCCCAGCTTTCTTTCCCCCCCCCCCTCATAATTAGTCTGAATAAGGGTCCAGGCGCGAAATGTCACTTATTTATGTTCTCCAGAGATGTTGCCCAACCCGCTGATTTACTCCAGTACTTTGCATCCTGCCCTCTACCATCACCCTCTGCTTCCTGCCTACAATTATTTGTTGTCTTCCAGTCATCTGATATTTCACTTGTGGTCAGTGAAGATTTAGAATTTCAGCCAGAGACTCAAACATCTCTTCTCTCGTCTGCCACAGAGGTCTGGGATCTATGACCTCTCTGCTATTTACCTACATATGTTCCTTTATCTCCTGCTGACTTTTCGTATGCATCCACATCAAAGCCACCCTTTTGTTCCGAATGTCGATAACGCCAGTGAGTCACATAACCACAATGAATGTTGGTAACAGAAGAGTTTGTGGGCGGCGCAACTCTCGTCAGCAGCGGCCTCTGCAGTCCGTCTGTCTTTTTATTATTTTTGTCTTGTTTCTATGTAGTTTTTATTATTATTTTTTTGTCGGGGTATGTGTGTGGGGGGGTTGGTGTGGGGGTGGGGGTGGGGGAACTTTAAAATCTTTCCCCTGCACGGGAGACCCGACCTTTTCTTTGTCGGGTCTCCGTTGTCGTTGGGACTGGGCAACGTGGGGCGGCCTCCAGCAGGAACGACCTGGGGCTCCAGTTGCGGAGCTGCGGACTACTCACCGTCACGGGGCTGGCCGAGTCCGGGGCGGGTGGAGCTGTGGTGGAGCGCTGCTGCGACCCGACCCCCGGAGATTCGGAGGCTACAGCCGCGGGTCGGGCGGACGGCAACACCGGAAGCCCGCGGGTCCCTGGTGGGAGACCGCTTTTCGGGGCTTCCGCAGCGGCGACTTCTCCCGCCCGAGTTGCGGGGTTGAGGAGCACCTGGAGCGGGGCTTTACATCACCGCCCCGCGAATGGCCGCGGGACTTTGCGAGCGCGCGCCGGGCTCTAACACCAAGACCCGGTGCGCGAACTTGCATCGCCCGGCGTGGCTTTAATGGCCGCGGGATAATCACCATCGCCCGCCGGGGGCTTTGACTTTGACTCTGACATCGGGGGGGGGAGTGCAGTGGAGAGATACGTTTTTTTTTGCCTTCCATCACAGCGCTGTGATGGATGTATGTGTAAATTGTGTTGTGTCTCGGGTCTTCTTCGTTTTGTAATGTATGGCTGCAGAAACGACATTTCGTTTGGACCTCAACGGGGTCCAAATGACAAATAAATTGTATTGTATTGTATTGTATTGTATTGTAGTTTGTTAGCACCGTCAACCTTTTGAACCAAGCCTGTGATTTCACCTGTTATATTCCCGAGTGGCGTTCAGGACCTTAGCAGAGAGATCTTCATTCTGTGTGAATCTGCCAAGTTCTTTCAGTTCCAGTTGAAGATTTTCCACGCTTGATTCCTCTGTTAAAACGGAAGATCTGGTGATCTAAATCAGAAAAGGAACAGGCTTGGGTGACAATGGAGATGTTTTGCTCAGACTGAAGAAAGCTGGGGGTGATACGACCCACAAAATTAGTGCCCACTCTACTTGGATTCTGCCCTGTCATTAACTCAGACTGGGGAACATAATCCTTGCATTGTGTTCCTCCGTACTTTCTGTTTTCTTCATAAATAAGTAATCTATAAGTCATCAAAATGCAATGGCAAAGATATAAAGATGGCATGGGTGAATTGCAACAATTGTAATCCCGGTCTGGCATAAAAATAAAACGGGGAAGGTGGCTCAACTGTGGCTAACGAGGGAAATTAGGGATAGTGTTAAATCCAAGGAAGAGGAGGGCAGAGGAAGCAGCAAAGCTGGGAGAAGCAAAGGGAGCAGGCCAGGGGAAGCAGCAAAGTGGAGGACTGGGAGAAATTTTGAATTCAACAGAGGAAGACAAAGGGTTTAATTAAGAGGGGGGAAACAGTGCATGAAAGAAAGCTTACGGGGAATATAAAATCAGATTGTAAAAGTTTCTTTAGATATGTGAAGAGGAAAAGAACCGTGAAGACAAATGTAGGTGCCTTACAGTCAGAAAAAAGGTGGATTTATAATAGAAAGCAAGGAAATGGCTGACCAGTTAAACAGGTACTTTGGTTCAGTCTTCACTAAGGAAGACACAAACAATCTCCCAGAAATACTAGGGGACCGAGGATCTTGTGTGACGGAGGAACTGAAGGGAATCTACATTAGTCAGGAAATTGTGTTAGGTAAACTGTTGGGACTGAAGGCAGATAAATCCCCAGGGCCTGATGGTCTGCATCCCAGAGTACTCAAGGAGGTGGCCCGAGAAATTGTGGATGCATTGGTGATCATTTTCCAATGTTCTCTCGACTCTGGATCAGTTCCTGTGGACTGGAGGGTAGCCAATGTAACCCCACTTTTTAAGAAAGGAGGGAGAGAGAAAACGGGGAATTATCAACCAGTGAGCCTTACATCAGTACTGGGGAAGATACTCGAGTTGATTATTAAAGATGTCATTTGGAAAGCAGTGACAGGATCGTTCAAAGTCAGCATGGATTTATGAAGTGGAAATCATGCTTGACTAATCTTCTGGAATTTTTTGAGGATGTAACAAGTAGAATGGATAAGGGAGAGCAGTGGATGTGGTGTATCTAGACTTTCAAAAAGCCTTTGGCAAGGTCCCACACAGGAGATTAGTGTGCAAAATTAGAGCACATGGTATTGGGAGTAGCGTATTGACATGGATAGAGAACTGGTTGGCAGACAGGAAGCAAAGAGTAAGAATTAACGGGTCCTTTTCAGAATGGCAGGCAGTGACTAGTGGGGTGCCGCAAGGCTCAGTGTTAGGACCCCAGTTATTTACAATATATATTAACAATTTGTGCAGAGAGTAGTGCGTTCAGCCGAACACACTATGTGAACTACACTGGCCGCCCTGCAGGAACTATACACCAGGAGGTGCAGATCCAGAGTCAGCAACATTATGGGGGACCCCTATCACCCCAGCAACGGACTATTCCAGCTGCTACGGTCAGGCAAGCGCCTCCACTGTCACGCTGTGAAAACAGATAGGATGAGACGGAGTTTCTTCCCGCAGGCCAGCAGGACTGTAAACTCTTATCTCACCAGGGACTCATTTACTGTACTAATTTACTGTTGTATTGTGTCTATTTAAAATTGTTTTTTCTAACATGTAAATACTGATTCTGTTCTATTCTGTTCTGTTGTTTTTGCACAATCTGCAGGCATTGCCACTTTCATTTCACTGCACATCTTGTATGTGTATGTGACAAATAAAGTTGACTTGACTCGATCTGCCCACTCCCCCAACCTGTCCAAGTCACCCTGCATTCTCATAGCATCCCCCTCACAGTTCACACTGCCACCCAGCTTTGCGTCGTCTGCAAATTTGCTAATGTTACTTTTAATCCCTTCATCTAAATTATTCATGTATATTGTAAATAGCTGCGGTCCCAGCACCGAGCCTTGCGGTACCCCACTAGTCACTGCCTGCCATTCTGAAAGGCACCCGTTAATCCCTATTCTTTGTTTCCTGTCTGCCAACCAATTTTCTATCCATGTCAGCACTCTACCCCCAATACCATGTGCTCTAATTTTGCCCACTAATCACCTATGTGGGACCTTATCAAAGGCTTTCTGAAAGTCCAGGTACACTACATCCACTGACTCTCCCTTGTCCATTTTTCTAGTTACATCCTCAAAAAATTCCAGAAGCTTAGTCAAGCATGACTTCCCCTTCGTAAATCCATGCTGACTCGGACCGATCCTGTTACTGCTATCCAACTGTGCCGCTATTTCATCTTTTATAATTGACTCCAGCATCTTCCCCACCACCGATGTCAGGCTAACTGGTCTATAATTCTCTATTTTCTCTCTCCCGCCTTTCTTAAAAAGTGGGATAACATTAGCTTCCCTCCAATCCACGGGAACTGATCCTGAATCTATATAGAACATTGGAAAATTATCACCAATGCGTCCACGATTTCTAGAGTCACTTCCTTAAGTACCCTGGGATGCAGGCCATCAGGCCCTGGGGACCAACACCATTTCCTGCCTGATGTGAATTTCCTTCAGTTCCTCCATCACCCTAGGTCCTCTGGCCACTAGTACATCTGGGAGATTGTTTGTGTCTTCTTTAGTGAAGACAGATCCAAAGTAACTGTTCAACTCGTCTGCCATTTCCTTGTTCCCCTTAATAAATTCACCTGTTTCTGTCTCAAAGGGACCCACATTTGTCTTAACATGTGGTCTCTACATTGGCGAGGTCAAGCACAGACTAGGAGACTGCTTTGTCGAGCACTGTAATCTGCCCACAGTGACCACCTGGATCTCCCGGTTGTGAGCCATTTTATTTCCCCTCCCCATTCCCACATCTATTTTTCTGTCCATGACCTCCTCCACTGCCAGAGTGAGGGCAATCGCAAACAGCACCACATATTCCACCTGGTGATTCTACAACCCAACGGCATGAACATTGAATTCTCCAGTTTCAGACAACCTGCTCCCCTATCTTCAATGTCTTTCCAAAACAAAGTGCCCAAAATAAGTTGCATTATTCCAGCTAAATCTTTTTTTTTTAAATTATTTATTTATATTTATAGATAAGAAAAATAAAGAAATAAAGAAAAGAAATTAGAAAAGTAAGATAAACTATCAATAATACAACTTAGGAGATAGGTCCATAGGTCAGAAAACGTAACTATTCATCTATTCCTGGGTTCAGGTTTCAGTCAGGCCTCCGTGCCGGCCCAGTCTACCCCTTCAGATAATCTATACATGGAGACCATATTTTAGTAAATAATTCTGGTTTGTCAATTAAGACATATCTAATTTTTTCCAAATGTAAGGTCTCCGACATCTCCATAATCCACATCTTAATCCACAGCTAAATTTAACCAGACATTTAGAAGATTTAGTATAAGTTGCCTTGTTTTGGATTTTAATTACCCTTTTACAAAACCGTGTGTCCCTGGCCTTTATTAATCACTCTGCAGCCTTCAAGGATTGATCAAGACACATGCCATCTAACCATCCCCTCAAGGCGGAACCACTTCTTCTGATTATACATTGATGAGGCCAAAACGTTGAATCCGAGCAGGCACACGTAAGCAGGAGGGCATGTGAGAGGGGTCAACAATGTATAGGTATGTTACAAAACTTACCTTCAGCGGCGCTGCAGTTCTGTCACTGCCCGTGTGCGCGACTTTGGCACCTTTGAGAGGGGGGCGGGTTTAAAATGCGGTATTTCTCCAGACTATTCAAATCGATTTTGAAAAGGCTGTTTAGAAGCTGAAGAAAAATCGCTTCGACATCGGTTTTATTAAATTTATTTTAAACTGGACCGGATAATTTCATAACAGGAGTAAATTAAAAAGCATCTTCTAAAGCCGTCAAAGCCGACAACGGGGACGGATTTCACGCACGGGACAAGTAAAAAAACGGCGTTTATTTTTTCATATAAACTTGCTTCTTAGGATGCCTTTAATAAAAACTTCAAGTTGCGAAAATGTCATTATGCAAATATACCAACCGGCAGTATTTTTCCTGCCGATATTGGGGTTTAATTCAGTGCAAATGCAACGTTCCAAACCAGCGCGTTCCACAAAATCCCACTCGCAAGGTGATTTAAATGGCCATTAATTTACAGGAATTAAACACTAAATTCCTTCCATTTGGCCTATAAATTCATGATAATGAGATTTAAAAATTATGTTATATTGTGAATTCTTGTGTGAATGTTATTTGGACAGGCTTTTTAAAAATGTTAACCTTTTCTTAAGAAATTGATAGATGTTTAGATCTAGTAATTGAATTTTGTAATTAGCTACAATTGGGTAACTAACTAATTATATGCTTTAATTTCAGGTCATCTAAGTAAGATTGTTTCATATTTGTTTCAGAATGCTTCAATCTATAATAACTAAAAATTTCATTCAGTTCTCTTAATTTTTAAGAAAGTTATGGGCTTTTGACTGTCCTTGATCGCAGCTTTTTTGTTAAGTCAATGGAAAAGCAATAGGGAACAAGATGCTAATTTCCGAGTATGAAATGGCCATAGCTTTTTTAATACTGAAGATATGAAAGTGAATTAGGTGTCAAATTAAACTTCTTTTTATGCTTTATCTGATGGGATAAATTGCAGACTAGATTTTTAAAATCTCAAAATTTTGTAACATTGCTACAATATACTACAGTTTGGTGTTGAGAGTGGGCCAACAGTTTGATGTGGTGAGTCCGTTGCAAATATGGGAGAACAACCAGGAGTGTTGGAATTGTTCAGCAATGGGCAGCTAAATAATGGGTGATCTGAGACAAGGTGAAGCTTACGAACAAATCCGGAATAATGGCAGACAAAATGCTGGAGTAACTCAGCAGGACAGGCAGCATCTTTGGAGAGAAGGAAAGGGTGACGTTTCGGGTCGAGACCTTTCTTCAGACTGATGTCAGGGGAGGGGGCGGGACAGAGACAGAATGTAGTCGGCGACAGTAAGACTAGTGGGAGAACTGGGAAGGGGGAGGGGATGGAGAGACAGGGAAAGCAAGGGCTATTGGAAGATAGAGAAGTCAATGTTCATACCGCTGGGGTGTAAGCTGCCCAAGCGAAATATGAGATGCCGTTCCTCCAATTTGTGCTGGGCCTCACTCTGACAATGGAGGAGGCCCACGACAGAAAGTTCAGATTGGGAATGGGAGGGGGAGTTGAAATGCTGAGCAACCGGGAGATCAGGTAGGTTATGACGGACTGAGCGGAGTATTCAGCGAAACGATCGCCGAGCCTGCGCTTGGTCTTGCCGATGTACAAAAGTTGACACCTGGAACAGTGGATACAGTAGATGAGGTTGGAGGAGGTGCAAGTGAACCTCTGCCTCACCTGGAAATACTGTTTGGAGTCGAGGGGGGAGGTAAAGGGACAGGTGTTGCATCTCCTGCGGTTGCAGGGGAAAGTACCTGGGGAGGAGGTGGTTTGGGTGGGAAGGGACGTGTTGACCAGAGAGTTGCGGAGGGAACGGTCTCTGCGGAAAGCAGAAAGGGGTGGAGATGGGAAAATGTGGCCAGTGGTGGGATCCCGTTGTAGGTGGCGAAAATTATATGCTGTATGTAACGGTTGATGGAGTGGAAGGTGAGGACAAGGGGGACACTGTCCTTGTTACGAATGGGGGGAGGGGGAGCAAGAGCGGAGCTGCGAGATGTCGTGGAGACCCTGGTGAGAGCCTCATTTATAATGGTCGAAGACACCCTAGTGAGAACCTCATCTATAACGGTGTCGAAGAGACCCTAGTGAGAGCCTCATTTATAATGGTATCGAGGACACCCTAGTGAGAACCTCATCTATAATGGTGTCGAGGACACCCTAGTGAGAGCCTCATCTATAACGGAATCAGAAATAGTGGTAGCGCATGAGAAACCTAACTCCAAGGTGAAGTGCAATGTTGTGCTCTAATTTAAATCAGTCAGTGGCAATGGGGAGAGGTGACCAGAGAAAGGCATGACGGCAGTGACTCTGCCTTCCCTACAAAACATCTGGTCAATGGAGCTGAAACATTTTGGGTTTCAAAGAAACGTCCGGCTTTTGACATCCCCCTATCCCGATTCCCAGTGGCCAAAAGCAATGACCTGCTTCCCCCAAAACAAAGCTTACCAGACACTGTCGCCACACAATCTCAGGCTCATTCTCATCAGGAGGTTGTAGATCCAGGGTCCGTAATCGGTCTAATAACTCGGCCACTTCTCTCTCCAGTTGCTCAGCCCTGGACTGGTACTCCAGCAAGGACTGCCGTGCCAGCTGCAATGGGCCTTCCGCCTGTCGACACTTCAGTTTCAGCTTCTCCCAGTCCGTCCTCAGTTTCTCCAGGTCTCTGACGACATTCTCCGCTCCTTTGGGGGATGTGTTCCGTATCACAGCTTCAGCTTGGGTCTGCAGTTTGTCCAGCTCTCCTTCCTTGCTGCTGAGAATGTCGCACAACTCCTGAAAACGTTTGGGATGAAGTTTACGTGAAGTATATGATTCGCTGCGGTTTTGAGTGTAGAAGCTGTAGATCGTCATGGCGTTTTGGAGACAATAACTCCAGAAACAACTATACTACAAAAGCAGCATTCTGCTTCTTCCTTCCCACTGCCCATGGCACACAAACAACTCGAGCTCATCTGGGCAGGCCAGGGTGTGTTCCTACACCATGGGGATTCACATCCTACAATACTCAGGGGGAATGAGGAGAGAAAGACCAAAGTACATGGATAGGAGAGGATCTGAGGGACATGGGCAGGTGGAACTAGAATAGATGGGGCATCTTGGTCAGTATGGGCAAGTTGGGCCAAAGAGAAACACAGAAACATTGAAAATAGGTGCAGGAATAGGCCGTTCGGCCCTTCGAGCCAGCATCGCCATTCAATATGATCATGGCTGATCATCCAAAATCAGTACCCCGTTCCTGCTTTTTCCCCATATCCCTTGATTCCGTTAGCCCTAAGAGCTAAATCTAACTCTCTCTTGAAAACATCCATTGAATTGACCTCCACTGCCTTCTGTGGCAGAGAATTCCACAGATACACAACTTTCTGGATGAAAAAGATTTTTCCTCATCTCAGTCCTAAATGGCCTACTCCTTATTCTTAAACTGTGACCCCTGGTTCTGGACTCCCCCAACATTGGGAAAAAAAATTCTGCATCTAGCCTGTCCAATCCATTAAGAATTTTATATGTTTCTATAAATCTCCTCTCATCCTTCGAAATTCCAGTTTATACAAGCCTAGTCGATCCATTCTTTCATCATATGTCAGTCCCGCCATCCCAGGAATTAACCTCGTGAACCTACGCTGCATTCCCTCAATAGCAATAATGTCCTTCCTCAAATTAGGAGACCTAATGCTCCTAAACTCAAATCCTCTCACTATGATGGCCAACATGCCTTTAGCTTTCTTTACTGCCTGCTGCACCTGCATGCTTACTTTCAGTAAATGATGTATAAGGACACAATAAAGAAAAATTATGAAAATAAGCCCACAAAAGTGATTAATCAATTCACCTCCAAAGAAAATTAACCTGCAGACAATGCAAAATAGATTAAGGATGTGATTAAGCTAGAGTGTGTTCCAAAAAGATTCACAAGAAAGTTGCCTGGATTGGATGGCTTCAGTTGCATGGCTGGGCCTGTTCTAGCTGAAGCAAACATAGAAACATAGAAAATAGGTGCAGGAGTAGGCCATTCGGCCCTTCGAGCCTGCACCGCCATTCAATATGATCATGGTTGATCATCCAACTCAGTATCTTGTACCTGCTTTCTCTCCATACCCCCTGATCCCTTTAGCCACAAGGGCCACATCTAACTCCCTCTTAAATATAGCCAATGAACTGGCCTCAACTACATTCTGTGGCAGAGAATTCCAGAGATTCACCACTCTCTGTGTAAAAAATGTTTTTCTCATCTCAGTCCTAAAAGATTTCCCCTTTATCCTTAAACTGTGACCCCTTGTTCTGGACTTCCCCAACATCGGGAACAATCTTCCTGCATCTAGCCTGTCCAACCCCTTAAGAATTTTGTATGTTTCTATAAGATTCCCCCTCAATCTTCTAAATTCTAGCGAGTACAAGCCGAGTCTATCCAGTCTTTCTTCATATGAAAGTCCTGACATCCCAGGAATCAGTCTGGTGAACCTTCTCTGTACTCCCTCTATGGCAAGAATGTCCTTCCTCAGATTAGGAGACCAAAACTGTACACAATACTCCAGGTGTGGTCTCACCAAGACCCTGTAACACTGCAGGCTGCAGGCTGTACAGCAAAGGAGGCTGAGAGGTGACATGCATCATAAAACAGTCCAGAGCAAGAATTTGCCCTGCCCCATGGTATTCGTGCTGAACATGATGACAAATGAAACTAATCTCGTCAGTCTGCACATGGTGGGGAGATTTGCAAAGGCTACTGGGGAGACTTTAAACTAGAACGGCTGGGGGGTGGGACTCAAATAGAGAAAACTAGTAGACAGTGTGTGAGGCAGGAGGCAGAGAAGGGAAGCACTCAGATCCAACATGGAGGGGGGAAAGAAGAAAAAAATAATAAACAGAGAATAAGAAGTGGTGGGTTTCTTAAATGTGTGAGCAGAGAGACAGAGGGGTGTAAAATGAGGGTAGAAGCAATAGGTAGCAAGGTGAATAGTAAAAATGGCAGGCAGACAAATCCAGCGCAAAAATCAAAAAGGGCCACTTTTCAACATAATTGTATAAGGGGTAAGAGCGTTGTAAAAACAAGCCTGAAGGCTTTATGTCTCAATGCAAGCAGCATTCGTAATAAGGTGGATGAGTTGAATGTGCAGATAGCTATTAATGAATATGATATACAGTGGCTTGCAAAAGTTTTCATACCCCTTGAACTTTTCCACATTTTGTCATGTTACAACCACAAACGTAAATGTATTTTATTGGGATTTTATGTGATAGACCAACACAAAGTGGTGCATAATTGTGAAGTGGAAGGAAAATGATACATGGTTTTCAAATTTTTTTACAAATAAAAAACTGAAAAGTGTCACGTGCAAAAGTATTCAGCCCCCCTGAGTCAATACTTTGTAGAACCACCTTTCGCTGCAATTACAGCTGCAAGTCTTTTGGGGTATGTCTCTACCAGCTTTGCACATCTAGCGACTGAAATTTTTGCCCATTCTTCTTTGAAAAATAGCTCAAGCTCAGTCAGATTGGATGGAGAGGGTCTGTGAACAGCAATTTTCAAGTCTTGCCAGAGATTCTCAATTGGATTTAGGTCTGGACTTTGACTGGGCCATTCTAACACATGAATATGCTTTGATCTAAACCATTCCATTGTAGCTCTGGCTGTATGTTTAGGGTCGTTGTCCTGCTGGAAGGTGAACCTCCGCCCCAGTCTCAAGTCTTTTGCAGACTCTAACAGGTTTTCTTCCAAGATTGCCCTGTATTTGGCTCCATCCATCTTCCCTTCAACTCTGACCAGCTTCCCTGTCCCTGCTGAAGAAAAGCATCCCCACAGCATGATGCTGCCACCACCATGTTTCACAGTGCAGATGGTGTGTTCAGGGTGATGTGCAGTGTTAGGTTTCCACCACACATAGCATTTTGCATTTAGGCCAAAAACTTCAATTTTGGTCTCATCTGACCAGAGCACCTTCCTCCACATGTTTGCTGTGTCCCCCACATGACTTGTGGCAAACTGCAAACGGGACTTCTTATGGCTTTTTTTCTACAATGGCTTTCTTCTTGCCACTCTTCCATAAAGGCCCGATTTGTGGAGTGCACGACTAATAGTTGTCCTGTGGACAGATTCTCCCACCTGAGCTGTGGATCTCTGCAGCTCCTCCAGAGTTACCATGGGCCTCCTAGCTGCTTCTCTGATCAATGCTCTCCTTGCCCGGCCTGTCAGTTTAGGTGGACGGCGATGTCTTGGTAGGTTTGCAGTTGTGCCATACTCTTTCCATTTTCGGATGATGGATTGAACAGTGCTCCGTGAGATGTTCAAAGCTTGGGATATTTGTTTATAACCTAACCCTGCTTTAAAGTTCTCCACAACTTTATCCCTGACCTATCTGGTGTGTTCCTTGGGCTTCATGATGCTATTTGTTCACTAATGTTCTCTAACAAACCTCTGAGGCCTTCACAGAACAGCTGTATTTATACTGAGATTAGATTACACACAAGTGGACTCTATTTACTAATTAGGTGACTTCTGAAGGCAATTGGTTGCACTGGATTTTGTTTAGGGGTATCAGAGTAAAGGGGGCTGAATACTTTTGCAAGCGACACTTTTCAGTTTTTTATTTGTAAAAAAAATTGAAAACCATGTATGATTTTCCTTCCACATCACAATTATGCGCCACTTTGTGTTGGTCTATCACATAAAATCCCAATAAAATACATTTATGTTTGTGGTTGTAACGTGACAAAATGTGGAAAAGTTCAAGGGGTATGAATTCTTTTGCAAGCCACTGTAGTTGGGATCACGGAGACATGGCTCCAGGGTGACCAAGGCTGGGAGCTGAACATCCAGGGATATTCAATATTCAGGAGGGATAGACAGAAAGGAAAAGGAGGTGGGGTAGCGTTACTGGTTAAAGAGGAGATTAACGCAATAGAAAGGAAGGACATTAGCTTGGAGGATGTGGAATCGATATGGGTAGAGCTGCGAAACACTAAGGGGCAGAAAACACTAGTGGGTGTTGTGTACAGGCCACCTAATAGTAGTAGTGGAGTTGGGGATGGCATCAAACAGGAAATTAGAAATGCGTGCAACAAAGGTAAAACAGTTATAATGGATGACTTCAATCTACATATAGATTGGGTGAATCAAATTGGCAGGGGTGCTGAGGCAGAGGATTTCTTGGAATGTATGCAGGATAGTTTTCTAAACCAACATGTAGAGGAACCAACGAGAGAGCAGGCTATTCTAGACTGGGTATTGAGTAATGAGGAAGGGTTAGTTAGAAGTCTTGTTGTGCGTGGACCCTTGGGCAAGAGTGACCATAATATGGTTGAGTTCTTCATTAGGATGGAGAGTGACATAGTTAATTCAGAAACAAGGGTCCTGAACTTAAAGAAAGGTAACTTTGAGGGTATGAGACGTGAATTGGCCAAGATAGACTGGCAATTGATTCTTAAAGGGTTGACGGTGGATATGCAATGGAAGGCATTTAAAGACTGCATGGATGAACTACAACAATTGTTCATCCCAGTTTGGCAAAAGAATAAATCAGGGAAGGTAGTGCATCCGTGGATAACAAGGAAAATCAGGGATAGTATCAAAACAAAAGATGAAGCATACAAATTAGCCAGAAAAAGCAGCCTACCAGAGGACTGGAAGAAATTCAGTCCAGCAGAGGAGGACAAAGGGCTTAATTAGGAAAGGGAAAATAGATTAGGAAAGAAAACTGGCAGGGAACATAAAAACTGACTGCAAAAGTTTTTATAGATATGTGAAGAGAAAAAGATTAGTTAAAACAAATGTAGGTCCCTTGCAGTCAGAAACAGGTGAATTGATCATGGGAACAAGGACATGGCAGACCAATTGAATAACTACTTTGGTTCTGTCTTCACTAAGGAAGACATAAATAATCTGCCGGAAATAGCAGGGGACCGCGGGTCAAATGAGATGGAGGAACTGAGTGAAATCCAGGTTAGCTGGGAAGTGGTGTTAGGTAAATTGAATGGATTAAAGGCCGATAAATCCCCAGGGCCAGATAGGCTGCATCCCAGAGTACTTAAGGAAGTAGACCCAGAAATAATGGATGCATTAGTGATAATTTTTCAAAACTCTTTAGATTCTGCAGTAGTTCCTGAGGATTGGAGGGTAGCTAATGTAACCCCACTTTTTAAAAAAGGGAGGGAGAGAGAAAACGGGGAATTACAGACCAGTTAGTCTAACATCGGTAGTAGGGAAACTGCTAGTCAGTTATTAAAGATGGGATAGCAGCACATTTGGAAAGTGGTGAAATAATTGGACAAAGTCAGCATGGATTTATGAAAGGTAAATCATGTCTGACGAATCTTATAGAATTTTTCGAGGATGTAACTAGTAGAGTGGATAAGGGAGAACCAGTGGATGTGTTATATCTGGACTTTCAGAAGGCTTTCGACAAGGTCCCACATAAGAGATTAGTATACAAACTTAAAGCACATGGTATTGGGGGTTCAGTATTGATGTGGATAGAGAACTGGCTGGCAAACAGGAAGCAAAGAGTAGGAGTAAACGGGTCCTTTTCAGAATGGCAGACAGTGACTAGTGGGGTACCGCAAGGCTAAGTGCTGGGACCCCAGCTATTTACAATATATAATAATGATTTGGACGAGGGAATTGAATGCAACATCTCCAAGTTTGCGGATGACACGAAGCTGGGGGGCAGTGTTAGCTGTGAGGAGGATGCTAGGAGGCTGCAAGGTGACTTGGATAGGCTGGGTGAGTGGGCAAATGCATGGCAGATGCAGGAAAGTAGACTATTATCTGAATGGTGGCCGATTAGGAAAAGGAGAGATGCAAGGAGACCTGGGTGTCATGGTACACCAGTCATTGAAAGTAGGCATGCAGGTGCAGCAGGCAGTGAAGAAAGCGAAGAAACACAGAGAGTGGCGAATCTCTGGAATTTTCTGCCACAGAAGGTAGTTGAGGCCAGTTCATTGGCTATATTTAAGAGGGAGTTAGATGTGGCACTTGTGGTTAAAGGGATCAGAGGGTATGGAGAGAAGGCAGGTATGGGATACTGAGTTGGATGATTGATCAGCCATGATCATATTGAATGGCGGTGCAGGCTCGAAGGGCCGAATGGCCTACTCCTGCACCTATTTTCTATGTTTCTATGTTTCTATGATCCATATCCATCCATTCCCTGCATACCTGTGTGCCTATCAAATAGTCCCTTAAACACCACTATCGCATTTGCTTCTACCATTACCTCTGGCAGTCAAGCATTATGTTCCATTTTGGGCACCCAACTGACAAGCTACACAGAGACTGAATGGTGGTAAATAAAATCCCACGATTAAAATCAAGGAGTTACAGAGCAGCAAGTCTCCAATCTGTGGTGGGTGAGTGCTAGAATCAATTACAAAATACATCATAACAGAAGATTTAGAAAGCACTTGGAACAGGAAAAACATTTTCCCCAGCATGAGCCAAAAACAGGAACATCATTAATTCATTGTTTGGTCATTAATGTAATGATTAAAGAAATGTCTTTGTCGGAGACACAAGACATTGCAGCATCTGCAGTTTCTTGCATCTCCAAGTCCCTCTCGCTGTTGAATGGTCACCTCTTTACAGATACACATAGTTGTGAAGTTGAAAGCATTGTTTACCCGCAGTTCCCGGAGTGATCCATCCAGGTGATGCTTGCTGCTCTTGTGTGTCATGCAACGGTCGTACTTTTCTGCCATGAACTGCAGCCAGTTTTGGAATCTCTCCCAGTTGTCTAGATAAACCTGATGCTGCTGCACAATTTCTTCCAAATTCGTCACCTTTTGCTGAAATATGAACACGATATGAAATCTTAGTGGATTCATTACACACATCAATCCAATTATTTATTTCCACAAGTAACCCCCACCCCAACTTTCAGCCCACTTGATCAGACCCCCCGCTTCTCTGAGTGAGTTGGAGGCAGTCACATCTTTCAAGGTGCTGTTCCCACCTCCCTCTCAACAGGCTGGTGTTAAACTCACTGGCTCTGCAGACTCTTTCAATAGGTCAGCCCTTCTGAGCTATAACGTTAACTTTTTACTTTCTGATATTCATAGAATCACTCCGCACAGAAACAGGCTCCAACCAAACTCATCATGTCGAACAATCTGGTCCATTGTCTTATTTTTGTCCCAAATCTCTTTTAACCTACCTATTGTAGATTAGTGTGTCTCTACTATATATATATATATATTACCACGTAGAATTACTAATAAAAGACTATGGGTTCTAATCTCTGCGTGCGAGTCTGATTATTTCAACACCTATCCATGTATTTCTAAAACCAAGTGTCAGTACCCACCTGTACCACTTCCCATGACAACTCTATCCATACACTCACCACCGTTTGTGTGTAAAAGTGGCCTCCTTTGACTGTTTCTCTTTTCATCTTAAACCTATCCCCTTTAGCTTTAGACTCCCCTACCTTGGGACAAAGACTGTGAGCATCCACCTTAATACTCTGTCACTCCACACATTCCTGTGCTCCAGCCCATTATTATAACTCAGGTTCTCCAGTCTTTGCAACATTGCTCATCTTCTCTGCAACATTTCCAGTTTAATGACCTTCTTCCTATAGTCTTCTTATCTGGTCCACACACAAGATTAGAACTCGTTCAGCCAGAGCTGAACACACTTCTCGGCATCTGCATACAATGGTGTCTGTCTTGCGCTTCTTGGGCGAGGTACATAGAAAATAGGTGCAGGAGTAGGCCATTCGGCCCTTCAATATGATCATGGCTGATCATCCAACTCAGTATCCCGTACCTGCCTTCTCTCCATACCCCCTGATCCCTTTAGCCACAAGGGCCACATCTAACTCCCTCTTAAATATAGCCAATGAACTGGCCTCAACTACCCTCTGTGGCAGAGAGTTCCAGAGATTCACCACTCTCTGTGTGAAAAAAGTTTTTCCTCATCTCGGTCTTAAAGGATTTCCCCCTAATCCTTAAGCTGTGACCCCTTGTCCTGGACTTCCCCAACATCGGGAACAATCTTCCTGCATCTAGCCTGTCCAACCCCATAAGAATTTTGTACGTTTCTATAAGATCCCCTCTCAATCTCCTAAACTCTAGCGAGTATAAGCCAAGTCTATCCAGTCTTTCTTCATATGAAAGTCCTGACATCCCAGGAATCAGTATGGTGAACCTTCTCTGCACTCCCTCTATGGCTATAATGTCCTTCCTCAGATTTGGAGACCAAAACTGGACGCAATACTCCAGGTGTGGTCTCACCAAGACCCTGTACAACTGCAGTAGAACCTCCCTGCTCCTATACTCAAATCCTCTTGCTATGAAGGCCAACATACCATTCGCTTTCTTCACTGCCTGCTGCACCTGCATGCCTACTTTCAATGACTGGTGTACCATGGCACCCAGGTCTCGCTGCATCTCCCCATTTCCTAATCGGCCACCATTTAGATAATAGTCTGCCTTCCCGTTTTTGCCACCAAAGTGGATAACCTCACATTTATCCACATTATACTGCATCTGCCAAACATTTGCCCACTCACCCAGCCTATCTAAGTCACCTTGCAGTCTCCTAGCATCCTCCTCACAGCTAACACTGCCCCCCAGCTTAGTGTCATCCGCAAACTTGGAGATGTTGCTTTCAATTCCCTCGTCCAGATCATTAATATAAATTGCAAATAGAGGTGGTGGAAAGATTGGTGGAAACAGGGCTGCGATCGATGTGAACGCTCTTTCCTTGACCCACTTCCTATAGTTGGGTGACCAGAACTGTACAAAGTACTTCAAGTGCGACTTCACCAAAGTCTGGTGTAGCTGTAACACAACATCGCAACTCATGTACTCAATGTGTAGGGAGATACTGCAGATGCTGGTTTAAACCGAAGACAGACACAAAAGGCTGGAGTAACTCAGCGGGACAGACATCATCTCTGGAGAAAACTAATAGGTGGCATTTCGACTCGCTGTCTGAAGAAGGGTCTCGACCCGGAATGTCACCTACTTTTCTCCAGAAATGCTGCATGGCCTCCTGTACTCAATGCCCTCACTGTAGGCAAGTATGTAAAACACTTTTCTCGCCAGTACCTGGTCATGTAGATTCAGAACTGGCTTACTAATAGTAAACATTGTTGTGCCATAGTCACACAGTATGAAACAGGCCCTTCGGCCCAACTTGCCCATGCTGACCAACATGCCCCATCTACACTAGTCCCACCTGCCTGCATTTGCCCCCTATCCCTCTAAACCTGTCCTTTCCATGTACCTGTCTAAATGTTTCTTAAATGTTGTGATAGTCCGCCTCAACTACCTCCTCTGGCAGCTCGTTCCATCAACCCACCATCCTTTGTGTCAAAAAAAGTTACCCTTCAAGTTCCTATTATATCTTTCCCCCCTCACCTTAAATCCAAGTCCTCTGGTTTTTGATTCCCCTTATCTGGACAAAAGACTCTGTACATGATTTTGTACACCTCTATATGATCACACCTCATCCTCCTGTGCTCCAAGGAATAAAGTCCGAGCATACTCAACCTCTCCCATCCCGATAGCTCAGACCCTCGAGTCCTGGCAACATCCTCGTAAATCTTTTCTGCACCCTTTCCAGCTTGACAACATCTTTCCTATAACATGGTGACCAAAGCTGAACACAATACTCTAAATGTGGCCTCAACAGTGCCCTCCATAATGTATGGGACAAAGACCCATCATTTATTTATTTGCTTCTGTACTCCACAATTTGAGATTTGGAATAGAAAAAAATCACATGTAGTTAAAGTGCACTGTCAGATTTTAATAAAGGTTATTTTTATACATTTTGGTTTCACCATGTAGAAATTACAGCTGTGTTTATACATAGTCCCCCATTTCAGGGCACCATAATGTTTGGGACACATGGCTTCACAGGCCTTTGTAATTGCTCAGGTGTGTTTAATTGCCTCCTTAATGCAGGTACAAGAGAGCTCGCAGCACCTAGTCTTTCCTCCAGTCTTTCCATCACCTTTGGAAACTTTTATTGCTGTTTATCAACATGAGGACCAAAGTTGTGCCAAAGAATGTCAAAGAAGCCATTATGAAACTGAGAAACAAGAATAAAACTGTTAGAGACATTAGGCTTACCAAAATCAACTGTTTGGAACAAAGTGACTTTGAGTCCTGAAAAGCGCTATATAAATAAAATCTATTATTATTATTATTATCATTAAGAAGAAAGAGAGCACTGGTGAGCTTACTAATCGCAAAGGGACCGGCGGGCCAAGGAAGACCCCCACAGCTGATGACAGAAGAATTCTCTCTATTAGAAAGAACAATCCCCAAACACCTGTCTGACAGATCAGAAACACTCTTCAGGAGTCAGGTGTGGATTTGTCAATGACCACTGTCTGCAGAAGACTTCATGAACAGAAATACAGAGGCCAAGAAATACTTAAAAGAGCAACCACAGTTCTGGAAATAGGTATTGTGGGCAGATGAGATGAAGATTAACTTATATCAGAGTGATGGCCAGAGCAAAGTATGGAGGAGAGAGGGAACTGCCCAAGATCCAAAGCATACCACCTCATCTGTGAAACACAGTGGTGGGGGTGTTATGGCCTGGCCATGTATGGCTGCTGAAGGTACTGGCTCACTTAACTTCATTGATGATACAACTGCTGATGGTAGTAGCATAATGAATTCTGAAGTGTATAGACACATCCTATCTGCTCAAGTTCAAACAAATGCCTCAAAACTCATTGGCCGGCAGTTCATTCTACAGCAAGACAATGATCCCAAACATATTGCTAAAGCAACAAAGGAGTTTTTCAAAGCTAAACAATTCTTGACAGGCCAAGTCAATCACCCGATCTGAACCCAATTGAGCATGCCTTTTATATGCTGAAGAGAAAACTGAAGGGGACTAGCCCCCAAAACAAGCATTAGCTAAAGATGACTGCAATACAGGCCTGGCAGAGCATCCAGCTCTGGTGATGTCCCAGACACCCAGCAACTGGTGATGTCCATGAATCGCAGACTTTAAGCAGCCATTGCATGCAAAGGATATGCAACAAAATACTAAACTTTACTTTCATTTACATGACATTGCGGTGTCCAAAACATTATGGTGCCTTGAAATGGGGGGACTATGTATAAACACTGCTGTAATTTCTACATGGTAAAACCAAAATGTATAAAATAGCCTTTATTAAAATCTGAGTGTGTACTTTAACCACATATGATTTTTTCTATTACAAATCTCAAATGGTGGAGTACAGAGGCAAATAAATAAATGATGGGTCTTTGTCCCAAACATTATGGAGGGCACTGCAGATACATAGAAAATGGATGCAGGAGTAGGCCATTCGGTTCTTCAAGCCAGCACCGCCATTCAATGTGATCATGGCTGATCATCCACAATCAGTGCCCCGTTCCTGCCTTCTCCTCACATCCCTTGATTCTGCTAGCCCTAAGAGCTCTATCTAACTCCCTTTTGAATGCATCCAGTGAATTGGCCTCCACTGCCTTCTGTGGCAGAGAATTCCACAGATTCACAACGATCAACTCTGTAACAATAATAAGACCTCCAAACCTCTATACTCAATACTCTGACTGATGAAGACCTATGTTCCAAAATACTTTAGACCACCCTATCTCACTGTGACACCATTTTCAAGAAATGATGTATCTGCAATCCTAGATGCTCTCCTCTCCAACAATCCCCAGTGGCCTACCATTCACAGTATAGGTTCTGCCCACAATAGACTTTCCAAAACGTAACCTCGCATTTCTCTGCAAACTTGTTATCATGCCTTGTACGTTCTCATCCAATTAATTGATATAGATGACAAATAGCAATGTGCCCAGCACCGAACCCTGAGGCACCACACTAGTCACAGGCCTCCAGTCCGAGAAGCAACCTTCCACCATCACCCTCTGCTTCCTTCCATTAAGTAAATGTTCTACCCTTTCAGCTATTACCTGCTTGGATCCATGCGATCTAATCTTCCTGAGCAGCCTACCATACAGAACCTTGTTGAATACCTTGTTGAAATCCATATATACGACCTCTACACCTCTGCCCTCATCAACCTTATTGGTCACATCTTCAAAAAAATTAAATCATCTTCATGAGACACAAACTCCCATGTAGAAAACCACGCTGACTATCCCTAATCAGCCCTTATCCATACAAGTGCATGTATACCTTATTGCTCAGAATACACTCTTGTAACATTCTGACCACAGATGTAAGGCTCACAGGCCTGTAGTTCCCAGCCTTTTCCTTGCACCGGTTCTTGAATAGAGGCACAACATTCGCCACCCTCCAGTCTTCCGGTGCCTTGCCCGTATTTAATGACTCATAAATCTCCGCCAGACCTCCTGCAATTACCCCTCTATCTATCAGATATATCTGACCAGGTCTGGGAGAGAAGATGTCGGCGACGTGGCCAGTTGCTCTTCACCACATTCTCTTCCCTCCTTCTTGCCCACCTTCCCACGTCACACAGATATTGGGCGAATCTGGAAAAGCACCGAGCCCACGCGATGCTTTTATAGCGATGAAGTGGGTGGGAAGTCCTAGCCATTCTCCCATTGCAAAAACAAGGGTCATTCAGCAAATGGAATTCACCTACTGCAAATTGTTTAAGCAAGTCTGAGCTTCTGTAAATTGCCTATTACGTAGGTGAGGGAGTGCCTGTATACAAAATGATGAGGCATAGATAGTGTAAACATTCAGATCCTTTTTCCCAGGATAGAAATATTATAGACTAGACTGCATAGCTTTAGGGCGAGAGGGGTAAAGATTTGTTTTACATGCAGTGTGGTGAGTGCCTGGAACGAGTGGCCAGCGTTGTGTTAGAGATAGACAAGATAGTGGCATTTAAGAGGCTTTTAGAAAGGCATATGGATATGCAGGGAATGGAAAAAAATGGATCTTGTGCACGCATACGAGATTATTTTATCTTGTCATCATGATCAGCACAAATATTATTGACCAAAGGGCATATTCCTGTGCTGTTGCGTGTGTGTGCTGTTCCATGTGTGCTGTGCACTTCACTTGCAGCTAGCTAACAAAGATACAAAAATCCCTTTCGGCCCCAGCTATCTCTTCCCCGGCTTCTCACAGCTAATGATTACAGATCTCATCCACAATATTTCTGAGTCCCATGATATCTAAAACTGTTTATTAATTTATTCATACAGAATTATGAACAAGATTTGGGCGGTCGCGATGGAGCGGCAGAGAGTGGCGGTCGCGGTGGGGCGGGCGTGCGGAGGTCATGGTGGCGCGGGGCGGTCGCAGTGGCGCGGGGCAGTTGTGGCAGCGCTGGGCGGTGGCACGGGGAGGTCGCGGTGGCGCGGCGTGGGGAGGTCGTGGTGGCGGGGGCGGTCGCGGTGGCGTGGGCGTGGGGAGGTCGTGGTGGCGCGGGGCGGTGGCGTGGGGCGGTCGCGGTGGCGCGGTAGTGTGGGGAGGTCGTGGTGGCGTGGGGCGGTCGCGGTGGTGCGGGCATGGGGAGGTCGTGGTGGCGCGGGGCGGTCGCGGTGGCGCAGGCGTGGGGAGGTCGTGATGGCGTGGGGCGGTCGCGGTGGCGTGGGGAGGTCGCGGTGGCAAGGGGCGGTCGCGGTGGCGCGGGGCTGTCGCGGTGGCGCGGGCGTGGGGAGGTCACGTTGGCGGGCGCAGTGGTGCGCGGCAGTTGTGGTGGCGCTGGGCGGTCGCATTGGCGCGGGGCGGTGGCGTGGGGAGGGCGCGGGGTGGGCGCAGTGGCGCGGGGCTGTCACGGTTGAGCCGGGCGGTGGCGGTGGCGCGGGCACTGGCGCGGGGCGGTCACGGTTGAGCGGGGCGGTGGCGCGGGGCAGTCGCGGTGGCGCTGGGCGGTTGAGGTGGCGCGGGGCGGTCACGGTGGCGCGGGGCGGTGGCATGGGGAGGTCGTGGTGGAGCGGGGCGGGCGCAGTTGCGCGGGGCGGTTGTGATGGCGCGGGGCGGTGGCGTGGGGAGGTCGCGGTGGAGCGGGGCGGTGGCACGGGCACTGGCGTGGGGCGGGGCAGTTGTGGTGGCGCTGGGCGGTCACGGTGGCGCAGCGGTAGTGTCACAGCGAATGCAGCGCTGGAGACCCGAGTTCAATCCTGACTACAGGTGCTGTCTGTACAGAGTTTGTACCTTCTCCCCGTGACCTGCGTGGGTTTTCTCCGAGATCGTCGGTTTCCTCCCACATTCCAAAAACGTACAGGTTTGTTGGCTTGGCTTGGAAAATGCAAAATTGGCTTGGTAAATGCAAAAGATTGTCACTAGTGGGTGTGGGATAGTGTTAATGTGCGGGGATCGCTGGTCGGCGCGGACCCGGTGGGCCGAAGAGCCTGTTTCCGTGCTGTATCACCAAAAAACTAAAACTAAATAACTCTGCCCGTATGTGCCAGTTTTTTGCAAGAGATATCGAATCGTCTAAGGAATTCACTCATGGATCGGTTTCCATCACCTATCGTATGTGATGCCCTGGATCCCAACACTGCAATGCAACAGTCTCCGTATGGATCTGGGTCTTGTGCTAATTACCTAAAACCTGTGTTCTCTGACCCTTCTGCAACTGAACATTTCTATCCATCTGGGAAACCTCTGCTCTGAACCACTCCAGCCCCAAGTCACTGAAATCCTCCATCCTGGAAAACTCTTCAGCACCCACAGGACTTGGCAAACTTTCTGCTGCCAGAATTGCACAGAATTTTACATTCAGAATCTAAAACATCTATATTACTAAAAGTCTGATCTTGACCACTTCCTGTTGTTCTGTATTGATTTTAGAAAAAACGCTGCCACCTACGGCTGTGATTTTTGGCCATCTTACTTAGAGTCCCCCTCCGCTGCGCAGGACAAGAGGATTTTTCCCATCGATTAAAAATAAAAGAGTTATTAATGTTTACAAAATGTTGAAATTCTCTCTCCTGAAAGCCACGCCCCTTCCGGAGGGACGGTAAAACCCGGAAGTATTGAGTGCCTCAGTCAGTCTCTGCGAGGTGGGGGAGCGAGATGGTCAAGTCTCTCAGTCTGAGCTGTGAATAACATTGAACACATGTCTACTAAACTGTGAGTGAGGCTGTACAAGGCGATGAACGGCAGCTGCCAGATGTTCCATTCCTGGCAGTAGGATTCGCTGCCCCGTCAGGGTCAGGAGAGCCATTAGGAGAAGAACTGGCCTCCTTAATAAATTACTTGGTTTACCATTAGCTGGAACAGCAGGAAATGGATGAGACTGCAAGAAGTAACTGTGGGTTGCTGAAAGCAGCAGCAGTGAATCAAATTATCTGGAATCAGTTGCAGAGAATATTAAAGCTGCTGGGTTCTGGAATAACTGCTTTTGCCAGAATAGCAGAAAAAAGCCAAGAGATGACGGAGTTGCATCAGGAAACACTGGGGTTGCTATGCAGCACCCACTTCGAGACACTTGTCTGAGGAAAAGTGTGATACGGCCTACTATGAATCCAAAATTCGCAGCACTCTGCAAACCAAGTAATATACAATTACCCAACTTACTCTTTGGAGAGGATCTCGGGAGACGTATTAAAGAGTTGGAAGATGAAGCGAAAACAGGATTGATGAAGACATCAATGGTTGTGAAGTCTGTAAAGAGGAAGTATCCTTTCAGACGTCATACGGATCCTGGACCAAGTCGCTCATCAACGCAGGGACGTAGTTGGCGGCCTGCAGCGGGAGCAAGAACCAGTGGGCGTGCTTCCGGGAGAACCCAGGAATCTCAGGGTACTCAAATGACTCAAGAGGTAGGTGGACCTGGTTCTCATGGGAACATACTAACTGGATTAAGTCCAAAAGTTGGAGGCAGGTTACATTTCTTTTATAATAATTGGAAGAAAATTACTTCAGAATGTGGTAATCCTGAATCATATACAAGGATTTCGAATTGAATTCAATCCAAATTATGATTTGCCTGTTCAGCATGTTCCTAGCCGAACTCTGCACTTCGTACAAAAAGAAGTGATGGAGGTTCAGGTTGCACTTGAAACCCTATATAAAAAAAGGGGTTATTGAAAAAATCAGTCTACCAAAGTCACCAATTTGTGTGAAATATATTCCCTCGATCAAAAAAGGATGGAGGATGTAGGATTATTCTAGATTTGACAAATCTGAATCCTTTTGTGCAATTTAGACATTTTAAAATGGAAACATTTGTGACTGCCAAAGCTTATTTCAGAAGCATGTTATATGGCAACTATAGACTTGAAAGATGCATATTATTCAGTGTCTGTTCATTCAGAAGATAGGAAGTATCTTAAATTTAAATGGATGAACCAGTTGTGGCAGTTCAAAGCTCTGCCTAATGGGTTAACATCTGCACCCAGAATATTCACAAAATTGTTAAAACCAATTCTGGGTTTGCTGAGAAGCCAGGGGCATGTACTCATGGCATATTTGGATGATGTCTTGATTATAGGAAAGACAAAACAGTCAACAGAAGCATCTGTTACAGTTGTGAAATCAACTTTTGAAAATTTAGGGTTTCTAATTCATCCAAAGAAATCTAGGTTAACACCATGTACCTCTATTAATTATTTGGGGTTTACAATTGATTCAGTCCAAATGAATATTACTTTGCCCAGGGAAAAAAGGGTGGATTTGATTAAAGATTGTAGTAATCTCCTAAACGAGCAAAAACCCTCAATTAGACAGGTGGCTCGTGTACTGGGAAAATTAGTAGCAGCATTCCCAGCAGTTCAATTTGGACCATTACATTATCAACAGCTGCAGAGAATTAAAGAACAGGCACTGAGAAAGCATGTTGGTCATTTTGATAGAACCATGCAACTAACAACAAATGCAGTTTCTGATCTGCAGTGGTGGATTCTACATGTCTCAAGCAGTTCCAGCAAAGTGCTGATTGAACAACCTTCCATGATATTACAAACTGATGCCAGTGCACTAGGATGGGGTGCAACTGACTTAACATCTAGCTGCGGAGGCAGATGGAATCAGGAAGAGTCATTGTTACTGCAGACATGGGGAATTAACTATTTGGAGCTTCTAGGATGTTTCTATGGGCTCCAAGCTTACTGTTCTAACACAACTAATAAGCATGTTCAAGTTCAAATTGATAACACAACAGCAGTTGCCTATATTAATCATATGGGTGGAATCAAGTCGGTGTCATGTGACAAAATGGCTAATCAAATTTGGTCTTGGTGTATTGAAAAGAATATTTGGATTTCAGCTATCCATCTACCAGGTAGAATGAATACGATAGCAGACACCAGGTCACGAAAGTTCCATGATAATAAAGAATGGATGTTGAATCAAGAGGTATTCAATGATATAGTAACCAGATTTGGAATGACCGACATCGACTTGAATCATCAGCTATCGAGATATGTCTCATGGAAACCAGATCCAGGAGCAGTGGCGATTGATGCTTTCTCGCTACATTGGGGTGGTATGTTTTCATATATATTTCCACCTTTCTGCCTCATAAGCCAATGTTTGCTTAAAATCAGGCAAGATGCTGCTTCAAGGGTATTGGTAGTACCAGATTGGCCTATACAGCCATGGTATCTGTTGATATTAGAATTAACAACACAAATGTTGATGAAAGTCCCAAAAAGGAGTAATTTATTGTTGCACTCTGTAACAGGGTAACAACATCCATTAAACCATCGTTTGGATTTGTTGATTTGCAGGTTTTAAGAATGCCTTTTCTGGGACGAGGACTGTCTGAGCATACTGTGGACATGCTTACGGCAGCCGGGAGGAAGAGCACTCAAAAACAGTACCTTTCTTATATTAAGAAATGGGAAGAGTTCTGTGTACAAAAGAATGTGCAATAAAGTACTGCAGATATTTCAAATGTTTAGAATTTCTGTCAAAACTTTATTATGATGAAGGTCTGAGTTGTAGTGCAATTAATTCAGCCAGAAGTGCATTGTCCTCATATTTGGTTCTGGATTCAGAAAGAAACTCAATTGGGTCACACCCAATTGTTTCCAGACTAATGAAAGGAATCTTTAATTCCAAACCACCGAAACCTAGGTACGTGACAATCTGGGATGTAAGTGTGGTACTGAAACTACTTCGTGAATGGTCATCAAGTGTGTCTTTACCTTTGGTCAAGCTCAGTATGAAAGTATTCATGCTTATGGCATGAGTGACAGCACAACGAGTGCAAACACTTGGAAAATTACAAAAAGACAGTATGGAAGTAACTGAAGACAAGGTTACATTCTATATCTATGACCTACTAAAGTAAATTAGGCCAGGTGTGACAGGATTTAAAATTATGCTAGCAGCATATCCAAATGATCCATGTCTCTGTATTAAGACATATTTATTAAAATACATTGAGGTCACAAAGAATTTGAGAATACGGAAACTGGGTTGTTGATCACACACAAGAAACCACACATAGAAACATAGAAACATAGAAATTAGGTGCAGGAGTAGGCCATTCGGCCCTTCGAGCCTGCACCGCCATTCAATATGATCATGGCTGATCATCCAACTCAGTATCCCGTACCTGCCTTCTCTCCATACCCTCTGATCCCTTTAGCCACAAGGGCCACATCTAGCTCCCTCTTAAATATAGCCAATGAACTAGCCTCGACTACCCTCTGTGGCAGAGAGTTCCAGAGATTCACCACTCCCTGTGTGAAAAAAGTTCTTCTCATCTCGGTTTTAAAGGATTTCCCCCTTATCCTTAAGCTGTGACCCCTTGTCCTGGACTTCCCCAACATCGGGAGCAATCTTCCTGCATCTAGCCTGTCCAACCCCTTAAGAATTTGGTAAGTTTCTATAAGATCCCCTCTCAATCTCCTAAATTCTAGAGAGTATAAACCAAGTCTATCCAGTCTTTCTTCATAAGACAGTCCTGACATCCCAGGAATCAGTCTGGTGAACCTTCTCTGCACTCCCTCAATGGCAATAATGTCCTTCCTCAGATTTGGAGACCAAAACTGTACGCAATACTCCAGGTGTGGTCTCACCAAGACCCTGTACAACTGCAGTAGAACCTCCCCTGCTCCTATACTCAAATCCTTTTGCTATGAAAGCTAACATACCATTCGCTTTCTTCACTGCCTGCTGCACCTGCATGCCTACTTTCAATGACTGGTGTTCCATGACACCCAGGTCTCGCTGCATCTCCCCTTTTCCTAGTCGGCCACCATTTAGAAAATAGTCTGCTTTCCTGTTTTTGCCACCAAAATGGATAACCTCACATTTATCCACATTATACTGCATCTGCCAAACATTTGCCCACTCACCCAGCCTATCCAAGTCACCTTGCAGTCTCCTAGCATCCTCCTCACAGCTAACACTGCCCCCCAGCTTAGTGTCATCCGCAAACTTGGAGATATTGCCTTCAATTCCCTCATCCAGGTCATTAATATATATTGTAAATAGCTGGGGTCCCAGCACTGAGCCTTGCGGTACCCCACTAGTCACTGCCTGCCATTGTGAAAAGGACCCGTTTACTCCTACTCTTTGCTTCCTGTTTGCCAGCCAGTTCTCTATCCACATCAATACTGAACCCCCAATGCCATGTGCTTTAAGTTTGTATACTAATCTCTTATGTGGGACCTTGTCGAAAGCCTTCTGGAAGTCCAGATACACCACATCCACTGGTTCTCCCCTATCCACGCTACTAGTTACATCCTCGAAAAATTCTATAAGATTCGTCAGACATGATTTACCTTTCGTAAATCCATGCTGACTTTGTCCAATGATTTCACCACTTTCCAAATGTGCTGCTATCCCATCTTTAATAACTGACTCTAGCAGTTTCCTCACTACCGATGTTAGACTAACTGGTCTGTAATTCCCCGTTTTCTCTCTCCCTCCCTTCTTAAAAAGTGGGGTTACGTTTGCTACCCGCCAATCCTCAGGAACTACTCCAGAATCTAAAGAATTTTGAAAGATTATTACTAATGCATCCACTATTTCTGGAGCTACTTCCTTAAGTACTCTGGGATGCAGCCTATCTGGCCCTGGGGATTTATCGGCCTTTAATCCATTCAATTTACCCAAAACCACTTCCCGACTAACCTGGATTTCACTCAATTCCTCCAACTCCTTTGACCCGCAGTCCCCTGCTATTTCCGGCAGATTATTTATGTCTTCCTTAGTGAAGACGGAACCAAAGTAGTTATTCAATTGGTCCGCCATATCCTTGTTCCCCATGATCAACTCACCTGTTTCTGACTGCAAGGGACCTTTCAATACAGTTTCAATACAGACTATTTCCAGATGGATAAAAGAAGTCTTAACAGCTGCTGATATTAACACTTATGTTTTTACGCCTCACTCGACTAGGGCAGCAGAAACGTCGGCGGCCAGGGCAAAAGACGGCCCCGTCGACCATATCCTCGCAGCCGCCGGGTGGTCCAATGAGTTGATGTTTCAACATTTTTACCATCGGCCTATTGTTAATGCGGGGTTGTTTGCAGAAACTATTTTAAGTTCTGTGTAAATTCCTCTGGTTTAAAGGGGATCTGATTCATTTCATTATTGAAATGAATTACTGCATTTGTGGTACAAATGTTATTATGAATGCATGATTGATTATTCTCGTTCCGAGTCAATCTATGCAGTGAGAAGCCGGGATTGATCCACGGCATGAAATCACAAAGCTTTAAAATCTTCACGTAGTCACTCACGTGACTCCGAAGTAAAATAGTAAGATTAAACGAGAACTTACCTAAGTTTGAAGTTTGATCTTTATTTTATGAGGAGTTACGTAGGTGATTACGTGCCCACCACGACCCTACCCTCTATCATAAAGGTCAGATGGAAGTTCTTGTATTACTCGTTTTATTATGAGACTATATTACTTCGGTTGTTGTTTTTTGTGATTTCACACCGCTGCTTTGAAGATTGACGCGCAGGCGCACTGGCGGGGTTCTTCACGTAATCACCTACGTAACTCCTCATAAAATAAAGATCAAACTTCAAACTTAGGTAAGTTCTCGTTTAATCTTACTATTAAAGTTGCCTTGCCTTCTATATAATTAAAAGTCTAATCTTGACCACTTCCTGTTTGCGCTTTATATTGATTTTAGAAAAAACGCCACCATGTACGGCTGTGATTTTTGGCCATCTTACTCGGAGTCCCCCTCCAATCATCAGGTGCCGAAGATTTTTCCCATCGATGAAAAATAAAAGAGTTATTAGTGTTAAAAAATGTTGAGATTCTCTCTCCTGTCAATCATGCCATGAAGGCCATGCCCCTTCTGGTGGGAGGGACTATAAAACCCAGAAGTGTGGGCGTGGCTCAGTCTCTGCAAGATGGAGGAGGGAGAGGTCATGACTCGCTGTCTTTAGTGACCTTGCACCCTGCTTGAAATGGTATGAAACTGCACTTGAATTTGGTGACCTTGCACCCTGATTGAAGTGGTAAGAAACTGCACTTGAATTTGGTGGCCTTGCACCCTGCTTGAAATGGAATTTCAAGGAATAGCCATGAGTCAACTGCCAGCCCACCAGCCGTGAGTGAGTGAGCTGCCAGCACAACAGGCTTGGGTGACTGAGCTGCCAGCCCAAGAATCCATTTGGCCCACAATGTCCATACTAGCCCTCTGGAAACCATTCCCTTCAGCCCACAACACCCATTCTAGCGCTCCAGAAAGCCCCCCCATTGGCCACCAATATTGGAATTGGTGGAGAGGTGGAATATTGCGTTGGGGGACCAGCCCTCCCGTGTGATGCTGGGACCCAACGGGTCCCACTTCGTCTAGTGACTGAATAATGTTTTGTTAATGTCCCAAGCTGATCTTTGATAAACAGATGAACAAAAACTTGCACAGAAATCCATGTGGCTGCACACCACACATCGATCTCCACATGAAGCAGAGAAGCAATGAATGTATCCTACCTTGGCTTTCATCTCAAGTTCCTCGTGATCCCGTTTTAATTTGTGTTGAGCTTCCTTATTGAGGGTCTCATCTGCGGTTTTGGTGAACAAGGACCCCGATTCCTGGAGAAGGCGCTCCAGCAAAGCTGTCTGGTTAAAGATACTGTCCAACAGAATTTTGTGATGGTTCAGCTGAAGTTTCTTGTCCTTTAAGGTCAGTTGTGATTCAAGATCAGACTCCAGCTTCTGTGTCATTTTTACCAGCCATGCGAAATAGTCCTCCCTCGCCTTCAAGTACTCCGTCCAGTGCAGCCACACCCATTCAATGCGACTGAAAGACATCGAAGAAACAAAGAACTGCAGATGCTGGTTAATACATAAAATGACAAAGTGCTGAAGTAAATCAGCTGGTCAAGCAGCATCTCTGGAGAACGTGGATATTTATGTTCTCCACAGATGCTGCCCGTCCTGCTGAGTTACTCCAGCAATTTGTGCCATTTTGTGGAAGTGAGGAAAGATTAGCATCAATTTAAATTGGGCCCCTCTTTCCGACCCGATCGGAGTTAGAAACACCAGGTAATGAGCAGAGATTGGTTACACAATGTTGTTTCTCTGGACAAAGGAGGCTAACGTGAGATTTTGTTAAAAAGAGAAAGGGAATCAGACGCCTGGATCTCATGAGTAAAATCTGTCTTTCAAGGGAATACACCTTGATGAATCTTTTAAAAGTCGCAGAGTTGAGGAATTCTTTCTACCACCGTGTAGCTGGATGTGAAGCCAATGTGCACCTCCTGTGGGTCTGTAGAGGCCGATCTGCGATCCACACACCTTGGTGCAACGTGGGCAGTGGAGACTGGCAGTGGTTGGTGGTCGTCCAGCCCCCTCCTGACCCTTCCATGCACACAACCCCCACCCCCCCACACATTCTGCACTCCGCAGCTCTTCGTTCAGTAACAAGCCAAGATCTGCTCTGCTTGTTTGAACATTGAAACTTTTCAGTGATATCTATCAAATGACCTTAAGGGCAAACATTTTACCAGATTCTTAAAGTGAGCCACAGTCACTGCAAATATCCCCAGATTGTGCGAGACCACTGCTGTAATGTATTCATACATATTCATGTGTATGTTAATGAGTTGGTGTTCAATATAAGCAGGGAATGTTGGGTAATAAATCTCTCTCTCTCGTGATCCAGGCAATCAGTGTGTAAGTTATTATTCATTCTGCCGTCTGGAATAGAACATCTACTGTGACAATGCACCATGTTTGTCTGTGTATCTTCCCACGCTGTTTTAATCTGTTTCAATGCCCTGTGGATCTCATGCTTCTTGTCATCACTGTTGTCCTCCAGAAGCGAATCTGCCTTCACCTGTACCAACTGTATCCACATTCTTCCTTCAGGTTCCTCAGCCAAGATTTCCTATCCAACGAACAAATGAACAGTTACTGATTAACTCTTAAGAACTAGGCTGAGTCTAGTAGGTTACATGCATCATAGAACAATGTAGCACATGAACAG
>JAXLNO010002280.1:54251-106671 GCA_038087875.1 Malacoraja senta | reverse complement strand
GAACACTATCTCTGCTACATTGAAGACTTCATCGGTGCTGCCTCCTGCACCCATGCAGAACTCACTGATGTCGTTAGCTTTAGTACTAATTTCCATCCTGCACTCAAGTGCACTTGGACCATCTCCGACATCTCACTACCGTTTCTTCATCTCACCGTCTCTATCACAGGAGATAAACTATTGATTGACATGCATTCTAAACCTATTGACTCCACAGTTATCTGGACTACACTTCTTCACACCTTGCTTTGCGTATCTGCACCGAAGATGAGGTGTTCCATACCAGATAGTCCGAGATTCTCCGACATTTTCACCACCTCCAACGGGACCCTACCACTACCCACATCTTACCATCTCTTCCCTTTTCCGCTTTCCACAGCAATCATACCCTCCGCAACTCCCTGGTCAAAATACTCGGGGCAGCGCTGTGTCTGTGGCAGCGGCTCACCTGCAGTCTGTCTTTCTTCCTTCTTTGTCTTATCGTTAGCGTTAGATGTACGTAATAGTCTATTTTTAGTTGTGTATTATGTGAGGGAGGAACGTTTTTCATCTCTTTCTTCAACGGTTCTGGACTCCCCCAACATCGGGAACATGTTTCCTGCCTCTAGCGTGTCCAAACCCTTAATAATCTTATATGTTTAAATAAGATCCCCTCTCATCCTTCTAAATTCCAGAGTATACAAGCCCAGTCGCTC
Source organism: Malacoraja senta (assembly GCA_038087875.1). Taxonomy (NCBI): domain Eukaryota; kingdom Metazoa; phylum Chordata; class Chondrichthyes; order Rajiformes; family Rajidae; genus Malacoraja; species Malacoraja senta. The sequence continues at coordinate 105,976 of JAXLNO010002280.1, read as the reverse complement.
CATTCTGTCAACATATGACAGTCCCGTCATCCCGGGAATTAACCTCGTGAACCTACGCTGCACACCCTCAATAGCAAGAATGTCCTTTCTCAAATTTGGAGACCAAAAACGCATACAATACAACAGGTGTGATCTCACTAGGGCCCTGTACAACTGCAGAAGGACCTCTTTGCTCCTATATTCAACTCGTCTTGTTATGAAGGCCAACATGCGATTTGCTTTCTTCACTGCCTGCTTACTTTCAGTGACTGATGAACAAGGACCCCCAGATCTCATTGTTCTTCCCCTTTTCCCAACTTGACACCATTCAGATAATAATCTGCCTTCCTGATTTTGCCACCAAAGTGGATAACATCACATTTATCCACATGAAACTGCAGCTGCCATGCATCTGCCCGCTCATCCAACGTGTCGAAGTCACCCTGCATCCTCATAGCATCCTCCTCACAGTTCACACTGCCACCCAGCTTTGTGTCATCTGCAAATTTGCTAATGTTACTATGAATCCCTTCATTTAAATCATTAATGTGTATTGTAAATAGCTGTGGTTCCAGCACCGAGCCTTGCGGTACAGCACTAGTCACTGCCTTCCATTTTGAAAGGGACCCATTAATCCCTACTCTTTGTTTCCTGTCTGCCAACCAATTTTCTAGCCAAATCAGTACCCTACCTCCAATAACATGTGCTCTAATTTTACCCACTAATCTCCTATGTGGGACCTTATCAAATGCTTTCTGAAAGTCCAGGTACACTACATCCACTGGCTCTCCCTTGTCCATTTTCCTGGTTACATCCTCAAAAAATTCCAGAAGATTAGTCAAACATGATTTCCCCTTCGTAAATCCATGCTGACTCGGACTGATCCTGTTGCTGCTGTAAACGTGGTGTATAAAATGGTGCATAAAATCATGAGAGGAATAGATCGCGTAAATGCACAGAACCTCCTGCCAAGAGCAGGTGAATCGAGGACCAGAGGACATGGGTTTAAGGTGAAGGGGAAAAGATTTAATAAGAACATTTGAAAGTTTGAAAATCTTGAAAGTTGCCTGGAATTTAGGGAGAGTCCAACTGCATACAGAATTGAGGTTGATGAAGGTATGGGTGTTTTTTGGACTCGAAGCCTGTGACTAGTTCTGTGCCACAGCGATTGGTGCTATTTGTGGTGGATATCAAAGATTCGGTTGAGAATGCAGAATGCATGATCAGTCAGCTTACAAAAGACACTAAAGAGGGTGATATCATAGAGAGTGAAGATGGTTATCGATAATTATAACCGTCTTGATCAGCTGAGCAAGTGAGCTGAGGAAATGCTTATGGAGTTTAATGCATCTGAAGGAACTGCATACTGTATGCTGGTTTAAACCAAAGATAGACACAAAAAGCTGGAGTAACACTGCGGGACAGGCAGCATCTCGGGAGAGAAGGAATGGGTGACGTTTTGGGTTGAGACCCTTTTTCAGACTAGTTAGGTATAAGGGAAACAAGAGTTATAGACTACAGTATGATGTAGAGAGATAAAGAAGGATGAACGAAAGATATGCAAAAAAGTAACAATGATAAAGGAAACATGCCATTGTTAGCTGTTTGTTGGGTGAAAATGAGAAGCTGGTGCGACTTTGGTGCGGGAGGGGTAGAGAGAATAGGATTGCCGGGGTTACTTGAAGCTAGAGAAATCAATATTCCTACCACTAGGTTGCCCAAGCGAAATATGAGATGCTGTTTCTCCAAGTTGCATTTAGCCTCACTCTGGCAACGGTGGAGACCTCGGACAGAAAGGTCTGTGTGGGAATGGGAAGGGGAATTAAAATGTTTAGCAACCGGAAGTTCAGGTAGGTTCAGTCAAATGATCGCCCAGTCTACATTTGGTCTCGTAGATGTATAAGAGTCCACATCTTGAACAATGGATACAGTAGATGAGGTTGGAGGAGATGCAAGTAAACCTCTGCCTAACCTGAAAGGACTGTCGGGGTCCCTGGACTCAGTCAAGGGAGGAGGTATAGGGACAGGTGTTGCATCTTCTGCGGTTGCAGGGGAAGGTACATGGGAGGGGGGTGGTTTGGGTGAGAAGTGATGAGTTAACCAGGGAGTTGCAGAGAGAATGGTCTCTGCAGAAGGTGGAAAGGGGTGGAGATGGGAAGATGTGATGGGTGTAGGATCCCCTTGGAGGTGGCAACAATTTAGAAGGATTATATGTTGTCTGCGACGGTTGATGGGTGAAAGGTAAAGACTAGGGGGAATCTGTCTCTGTTGTGACTAGGGGGATGGGGAGCAAGGGCGGAGATGCGGGGTACCAAGGAGACATGAGTGGATGTCTCATCTATGATGGATGGGGGAACCCCCGTTCCCTAAAGAATGAGGACCTCAGATATCCTAGTATGGAGTACCTCATCTTGGGCACAGATGCATAGATGGAGGAATTGGGAGTAGGGGATAGAGTCTTTGCAGGAAATAGGCTGGGAAGAAGTGTAGTCGAGATAGTTGTGGGAGTCAGTGGCTTTGTAATAGACATCAGTTGATAGTCTACTTCCTGTGATGGAGATGGTGAGATCAAGAAAGCGGAGGGAGGTGTCGGAGATGGTCCAAGTGAATTTGAGTGCAGGATGGAAATTGGCGGTGAAGTTAATGAAGTCCATGAGTTCGGCATGGGTGCAGGAGGTAACACTGATTCAGTCATCAATATAACGGAGACAGAGTTCGGGGATAAGGCCCGTGTAAGCCTGGAACAGGGATTGTTCAATGTACCCTACAAAGAGGCAGGCATAACTGGGGCCCATGGGGGTGGTCCTAGTTACTCCTTGGACTTGATAGAAGTGGGAGGAGTCGAAGGAGAAGTTGTTAAGGGTGAGGACCAGCTCTGCTAGGTGGAATAGAGTGTTAGTAGAGGGAAATTGGATGGTTCTGTGTTCGAGGAAGAAACAGAGGGCTTTAAGGCCTTCCTGGTGGGGGATGGAGGAGTAGAATGACTGAATGTCTATAGTAAAAATGAGGGAGTGGGAACACGACTGCTCTGGCAGACCCATTGTTTCAGCCTGCACCTGTCCCACTGAAATTATTTTCACCTCGACTCCATCCTATCCCCTTGCTATGCCAGAGGAGGCGCTGTCCTGAACGGCTGCCTGTCCTGCAGCTGTCCGTTTTTTCCCCTTCTTTTTTATTATTTTTAGTACGTTGAGGGTGCAGTCAGGGGGCCTAATCTTTTTATGTGTGGGGGGTGGTGGGGGGGAAGGGGGAAACTGTTTTTTGAGTCCCTACCTGGTCGGAGGGGTTGCCTTACTCCGAGCAGCGCCTTCGACCCGTCCTCGTGGCCTACCAGCGGGGCCTGGAGCGGCGTTTCCTGAGGGGACCTGGCCAGAACCTCGGCTTCGGCGGCGGCACAGCGCTGGAGCGCTATCGCAGAGCGGGCGATGCCTTGTCTGGGTCGCCACGCTGGAACTCCGGTATGCTGGGACCGCCGACAAAAACATCGTGGAGCGGCCAGCTGCGGGGACCGCCGATAAAAACATCGCGGGTCTGTGGAGCGGCCAGCTGCGGGCGGCGGCGCTGACTTTAACATCGCGGAGCCTGGGATCTCTCGCCGTGATCGCCAGTATGTGCAGCTCCGTCCAGAGCGGCCTGTTGGCTTGGAAGCCGCGGTCTCCAGTAAGAAGGCGGCCGTTCCTGGCACCCCAAGCCGCTGAGAGGGTTCTCCCGACGCCGGAGTACCATCACCCGGCGAGAACGGCCAGGAACATTCGAGCCCGTAGCGGCGACTGTGGAGGCCTCAATAGGCCCGACTATGGGTGGAAATGGGGATGGGGACTGGACTTTGTGCCTTCCCCCACAGTGGGAACCATTGTGGGGGGATGTTTTTATGTTTAATGTGAAACTTCTTAATGCTATGTTGTATTTTTATTAGTGTGCTGCAAGGACATCAGAATTTCCCCTGAATAAGGGGATTAATAAAGTAAAAAATCAATCAATCAAATCAAATCAATCAAATCAAATCTCTCCCGACCTATGTCCAAGATACCTCACATGCCCTTCGTCTCGTTAATGATTTCCGCTTTCCGAGCCCCGACTCCCTCATCTTTACTATGGACGTTCATTCACTCTACACCATCCCCCACCAGGAAGGCCTTAAAGCCCTCCATTTCTTCCTCGACCGCAGAAGCATCCAATTTCGCTCTACTAACACTCCACTCTGCCTAGCATATCATCGTCTATATCTCTTGTTTCTCTTATCCCGAATTAATCTGAAGAAGGGTCTCGACTCGAAACGTCACCCATTCCTTCTCTCAAGAGATGCTGCCTGTCCCGCTGTTTTCCTCCAGCTTTTTGTGTTTATCTTTGGAGTTTAATGCAGATTGGTGTGAGTTGTTGCACTTTGAGAAGTCAATGTAGGGCAGAACCACAGTGATTGGTAGGGCCCTGGGGAGTGTTGTAGAGCACAGGGATCTTGGATAGTTGCCTAAATATAGTTCCATATAAGTGGCATCATAGGTAGATAGGGTGGTCAAGAAGGTGTTTGGTACATTTACCTTCATCAGTCAGGATACTGAAGGTTGAGAAGTTATGTTACAGTTGTACATTGGTGAGTCTGCACTTGTAATATTGTCTCATTTTCTCCAGAGATGCTGCCTTGACCCACTGAGTTACTCGAGCATTTTTAGTCTTTGGTATAATGAAATGGAATACTTTATTGTCACATGTGACAAGGCACAGTGAAATTATTTGCTGCGTACCCAATGTATACAAATAGCAGCCACCTACAGCATGTACAAAGTTACAAAGCATGCCGGCTCCTCCTTTTGTTCTCTCCCCCCCCCTTCCACAGTGGTCCCCCCACGCCGGGTCCACCATTGTTCTTCTCCTCCCCCCTCACAGTGGTCCCCCCACGCCGGGTCCCCAATGTTCTTCCCCTCCCCCCTCCACAGTGGTCCCCCCATGCCGGGTCCACCATTGTTCTTCCCCTCCCCCCTCCACAGTGGTCCCCCCACGCCGGGTCCCCAATGTTCTTCCCCTCCCCCCTCACAGTGGTCCTCCACGTTGTCATCAACCGTCGACCGCGGGTCGCCGCCGCGAGGCTTCACTGCCGCTGAGGCCCCATTGTCGCAAGGCTTCACCGCTTCTGCCGCTTCACCGCCGCTGAGGCCTCACCGCTGTCGATGCCCGACTTCACGCTTCCGTGGTGCCGACCCAGGCCCCAGCCGTGGACTCCGTCAGCCGCGAGGCTCCGGCCGGGCCCCGACCTGGGCTTCTACGCGGCGATCCGGGAGGCATAGCCGTGAGTCAACTGCCAGCCCACCAGCCGTGAGTGAATGAGCTGCCAGCACAACAGGCTTGAGTGACTGAACCGCCAGCCCAAGAATCAATTCGGCCCACAATGTCCAAACTAGCCCTCGGGAAACCAGTCTCTTCAGCCAACAACACCCAAACTAACGCTCCAGAAAGCCCCCCCAATTGGAATTGGTGGAGAGATGGAATATTGCGTTGGGGGACCAGCCCTCCCATGTGATGCTGGGACCCAAATGGGTCCCACTTAGTCTAGTGATTTAATAAACCTCTGTATGGTCACCCCTTAGCCTCCTTCACTCCAAGAAAAAACAACCCTGACCTATCCAGGCGCTCCTTATATCTCGGACCTTCCTGTCCCAGCATCATCCTTGTGAAACTTCTGTAGCCTCTCTAGCTTAGTCACATCGGTCCTGTAGCATCTGTGCACCATGCGGTCTCATCAATGCTCTGTACAGATGTAACATGATGTCCCAACACTTGTACAAGAGTGGTCTCCAGCACTTTGTCCATCCGAGTCATCATATTCAGGGAAGTATGTATTTGTACACCAAGGTCTCTCTATTCCACAACACACTGTAAATGACAGGGCCTTGGAGAGTATGTCTTGCCCTGGTTTAACTTCACTAAAGGCATTACTCTCACTTGTCGATGTAAACTTTCAGCTTCCATTCCTTTGTCCACTTTCCCAGTTGATCTAGATCTTGTTGTAACCTTCAATAAACATCTTCACTGTCCATCACAACAACAATTTTCGTATCATCCACAAGCTCATGCCACCTATGTTCTCATCCAAATTGTCAATGTATAAGACAAGCAGGGGACCCAGCACCAGTCCCTGTAACACACCACTGGTCACTGGATTCCAATCTGAAACACAACCCTCCACTCCAACCCTCTGACTCTGACCACCAAGCCAAAGTTATATCCACCTGGCCAGCTCACCCTGGATCCCATGTGATCTCATCTTCCTGATATATCTACCATACGGAACCAAGACAAAGGCCTTGTTAAAGTCCATGAAAATGTCTGCTTCCCTGACTACGTTATCGTCTTGGTTGCCTTTAGATTTACAGATACAGTGTGGAAACTGGCCCTTCGGCCAATCGCGTCCGTGCCGACCAGCGATCACCCTGTACTCTCGCACTTTGGAGTGTGGGAAGAAACAAGAGCACCAGGAGAAAACCTATGTGGTCACAGGGAGATGGCACAAACTCCGTACAGACAGTTATGGCACAGTCAGGATCGATCGCGGGTCTCTGGCGCTGTAAGGCAGCAACTCTACCGCTACTTCACTGCCATCCCAGCTTTTCAAGAAGCTTATTACAAAATATGAAACACGATTTACCATGTTGACTATCCTTCATCAGTCTTTCCCTTTACGCCAAGTCCAAGGTGTAGTTATGGGCACCCGCATGGGCCCCAGTTATGCCTGCCTCTTTGTAGGCTACGTTGAACAATCCCTGTACAGGCGTTCACTGGCCCTATCCCTAAACTCTATCTCTGTTACGTTGATGACTGCATCGGTGCTACCTACTGCACCCGTGCAGAACTCATGAACTTCATCAACTTCACCACCAATTTTCATGCTGCACTTAAATTTACTTGGACCATCTACGACACCTCCCTCCCATTTCTTGATCTCACAGTCTCCATAATCGGAAATAGACTATTGACTGACGTCTATTACAAACCTACTGACTCCCACAACTATCTTGACTATACTTCTTCCCACCCTGCTTCCTGCAAAGACTCTATCCCCTACTCCAAAATCCTCCGTCTACACCGCACCTGTGTCCAAACTGAGGTGTTCCCTTCCAGGACATCCAAGATTTTCTCATTCTTTAGGGAACAGGTCATAGATGAGACCCTCACTCGTGTCTCCTCTATACCCCGCAGCTCTGCCCTTGCTCTCCCTCCCCCTAGTCGCAACAGAGACAGAATCCCCCCTAGTTCCCCTAGTCCTTACCTTCCACCCCATCAGCCGTCGCATAGAGCACATAATCCTCCAAATTTTCTGCCACCTCCATCGGGATCCTACTACTATCCACATTTTCCCATCACCACCCCTTTCTGCCTTCTGCAGAGACATTCCCTGCGCAACTCCCTGGTTAACTCATACCTTCCCAACCAAACCACCCCCTCCCCAGGTACCTTCCCCTGCAACTGCAAAAGATGTAACACCTGTTGCTCTACCTCCTCCCTCGACTCTGTCCAGGGACCCCGACAGTCCTTTCAGATTAGGCACTTGCACCTCCTCCAACCTCATCTACTATATCCATTGTTCAAGACGTGGACTGTTATACATTGGCGAGACCAAACGCAGACTAGGCGATCGTTTAGCGTAACACCTTCGCTCAGCCCGGCTGAACCTACCTGATCTCCCGGTTGTTTACCTTAGTTTAGTTTAGTTTAGAGATACTGCGTGGAAACAGGGCCTTCGGCCACCGGGTCGGCACCGACCAGCGATCCCCGCACATTAACACCATCCTACACACACCAGGGACAATTTACATTTATACCAAGCCAATTAACCTGTAAACCTGCACGTCTTTGGAGTGTCGGAGGAAACCGAAGATCTCAGGGAAAACCCACGCAGGTCAAGGGGAGAACGTACAAACTCCGTACAGACAGCACCTGTAGTCACGATCGAACCCGGGTCAAACCCAAGCGCTGAAAGGCAGCAACTCTACCGATGCGCCACTGTGCCGCTGGGCACTTTAATTCTCCTTCCCATTCCTACATAGACCTTTCTGTCCTCGGTCTCGTCCATTGTCAGATTGAGGTTAAACGCAAATTGGAGGAACAGCATCTCATATTTCGCTTGGGCAGCTTACATCCCAGTGGTATGAACATTGATTTATCTCACTACAGGTAGCCCCGGCATTCCCTCTCTCTCTATCCCTCCCCCACCCATGTCGCACTAGCTTCTCATTTTCACCCTACAAACAGTTAACAATGGCCTGTTTCCTTTATCAATGTTACTTTTTGCATATCTTTCATTCATTGTTCTTTACCTCTCCACATCACCGTCTATATCTCTCGTTTCCCTTATCCCTAACCAGTCTGAAGTGTCTTGACCCAAAACGTCACACATTCCTTCTCTCCAGAGATGCTGCCTGTCCTGCTGTGTTACTCCAGCTTTTTGTGTCTATCTGTGTAGTTTAATGCAGATAGGTTCCTTTCCAAATGTAGATAGTCAAGTCAAGTCAAGTCAAGTCAAGTCAAGTCAAGTCAACTTTATTTGTCACATACACATACAAGATGGGCAGTGAAATGAAAGTGGCAATGCTTGCGGGATTATGCAAAACAACAGAACAGAACAAACCAGTATTTACATTAGAAAAAGAAGGCACAACAGTATTTATGCCCTGGTTATATCAGAGTTTACACTCCTGATGGCCTGTGGAAAGAAACTGCGTCTCATCCTCTCTGTTTACGCAGCGTGACAGCGGAGGCACTTGCCTGAATGTAGCAGCTTGAACAGTCCGTTGCTGGGAACGTAGGGGTCCTTCATGATCTTGCTGGCTCTGGATCTGCACCCCCTGGTCCTGCAGGGGGGGAGTGTAGTTCCCGTGGTGCGTTAAAGTAGGGCAGAACCACAGTGATTGGTAGGGCCCTGGGGAGTGTTGTAGAGCACAGGGATCTTGGATAGTTGCCTAAATATAGTTCCCTATAAGTGGCATCATAGGTAGATAGGGTGGTCAAGAAGGTGTTTGGTACATTTACCTTCATCAGTCAGGATACTGAAGGTTGAGAAGTTATGTTACAGTTGTACATTGGTGAGGCTGCACTTGTAATATTGTCTCATTTACTCCAGAGATGCTGCCTGACCCACTGAGTTACTCGAGCATTTTTTGTCTTTGGTATAATGGAATGGAATACTTTATTGTCACATGTCACAAGGCACAGTGAAATTATTTGCTGCGTACCCAATGTATACAAATAGCAGCCACCCACAGCACTGACAAAGTTACAAAGCACGCAGGCTCCTCCTTTTGTTCTCACTCCCCCTCCCCCCTTCACAGTGGTCCTCCCACGCCGGGTCCTCCATTGTTCTTCCCCTCCCCCTCACAGTGGTCATCCACGCTCTCATCAACCGCGAGGCTTCACTGCCGCTGAGGCCCCATCGTCGCGAGATTTGACCGCTGGGGCATTGTATGGAGTTTGTACATTTTCCCCGTGATCTGCGTGGGGTTTCTCCGAGATCTTCGGTTTCCTTCCACACTCCAAAGACGTACAGGTTTATAGGTTAATTGGCTTGATTAATTGGCTTGTTAAAAAAAATGTAAAAATTGTCCAAGTTGGCGATATGCAGAGTACTGCCCTGCAGACTACAAAATTCAGAAGGATCAGAAGGTTCATGCTTCCGTGGTGCCGACCCAGGCCCCAGTCGTGGGCTCCATCAGCCGGGCCCTGACCTGGGCTTCTACGCGGCGATCCGGGAGGCATCGAGACTTGCCTGGACGAGGGGCTGAGCTATAGGGAAAGGTTGGGCAGGCTAGGACATTATTCCTTGGTGTGCAGGAGGTTGAGAGGTGATCTTATAATATGTGTAGGAAGGAACTGCAGATGCTGGTTTAAATCGAAGATAGACACACAAAGCTGTAGTAACTCAGCGGGACAGGCAGCATCTCTGGAGAGAAGGAATGGGTCAAGATCCTTCATCAGATCTTATGATAGGTATATAAAATCATGAGTGGAATAGTTAGGATCAATATGTAGTCTTTTACTCAGCGTAGGGGAATCAAAAACCAGAGGACATGAGGTTAAGTTGAGAGGGGCAAGGCTTTACACAAACCCTGAGGGGCAACATTTTCACCCAGAAGGTGGTGGATACATGAATGATCTGCCAGAGGAGGTAGTTGTGGCAGGTACTATAACAACATTTAAAAGACACTTGGACAGGTACAGGCCTTTATCAATGCTATATGACCCCATGACATGAACACTAAATGGCCATGGAAACTGTGTCGCACTCCCCACCAACTCGCTCCCATTCACCAAGCCTTCCTTGTTTACTAGTTTGCATTTCTAGTTTCCATCGGTTGCTTAATTTGCATCTGAAACATTTCACCAAATATCATTTGTTTCCTTGACGTGAAAAGGCCTTTGTTCTCAGTCTTTGTGCTTCCTGTTAAAAATACAGCAGAATTACCATGAAATACTTTGATTGCAATCTGTAAAGTCTGCAGGAGCAAGAGTGAATTATTTAGAAATTACTATGGAAAAACAGGCCGTTCAGCCCAACATCTCTGTGACAGACTTTATCCTCCACTCCAGCATCATCCAACGTGGCAGCATTGAGCTGTGTGGTGGAATGAGGGCTGGAAATGGAAACACAGCATCATTGCTGTTGGACTCAAACACGTCAAATTGGACACTGGTCTCTGTGCTCTGGAACTATAACAGGCAGACATGTTTGAGTCCTTTAGATGCTGTACACATAAATACAGCATGCCAACAGGCTCTGTGGTCCATGTTTCATTCACTCATGCCTGGCATTTATCCCTCTACACCTTTACTATCCACGTACCTGTCCAAACGACATTTAACTGTCGTAATTGTACTCCCATATACCACCTCCTCTGGTTGTTTGTTCCATGAATCCAGTACACTCTGTGTATGAAAGGTCCCATTTAACTCTTTCCCTGCTCACGTTGGAACATAGAACAGCACAGCTCAGAAACAGTCCCTTAATCTGCAACATCTGCACCAAACATGATGCCAAGTCAAACTAATCTCATCTGCCTGCTCGTTGTCCATATCCCTCCGTTCCCAGCATATCCTTGTGCCTATCTTAAAGACCACCATCGCATCTAACTCCACCATCAATCCTGGGAACACATTCCAGACACCCACCACCCTCTGTGTAAAATCTAGTCCCACACCACATTTAAACTTTCCTCCTCTCACCTTAAAGCTATGCCCCCAAGTCTTTGACATCGCCACCCTGGGAAAAAGATTCTGAACGTCTACCCTATCAATGCCAATTTTATATACTTCTATCAGTTCTCCCCTCAACCTCCAGTACTCCAAAGAAAATGATCCCAATCAGTCCAACCTGTCCTTGTTATTAATACCACCCAGTTCAGGCAGACTTTGAACAATTAGACACCTCTACCCTGGTAAAATGAATGTGATCACAAATCTTATCTATGCCCCTCATGATTTAATTAACCTCTGTGTGGTCACCCCTTAGCCTCCTTCACTCTAAGAAAAAAACAACCCTGACCTATCCAGGCTCTCCTTATATCTCAGACCTTCCTGTCCCAGCAACATCCTTGTGAAACTTCTGTAGCCTCGCTAGCTTCATCACATCCATCCTCTAGCATCTGCGCACCATGCGGTCTGTTGGTGTCATCTCCCAGCACCCTCCGTTGCTTCGGGCACTGGTTATTATTTGTGTTATCTGAGCATCATTGCTCCAGATACTGCATCATGACATGGTGATAGATGTCCCAGGAATACATGTCAGGGACAGACAAGAAGGTGTGAGAGATCATCAGTGCACAAAATGTTTTCAGCCACATTTTAAGATTTTGTTTCTACTCCAGATGTCAATGAGTGTGAGGATGACCCAAACATCTGTGGGCCAGATGCAACATGTGTCAACACTCTGGGAAGTTATCAGTGCACCTGTAAGGATGGATTTGTCCTCAACACTGGACGCATTACATTCACTGATAAAACAGTATCCCGGTGTCAAGGTAACGACTGTGGTAGTGATAAAGCTGAATTATGTTAAAAATATAAGAAAAGCTTACAGCTTATATTTAGTCACAAATCAGGCTTTTCTCCAGTAGAATAATACAGAAAGGCAAGTTAAGTTGCCTCGGGTTTTGGGGTATTGAGATAATAAATACCATAACATTGTCTCCCAAGTGAGGAAGTGACAGAGAAAGAAACAGCTAGTCACATCTTTGAAGTAAGATGCCATAAACCAAATGACCAATGTTTATGGGGGAGGAGGCAATAAAGGAAGAGAGAAACAGCTAGTCACATCTTTGAAGTAAGATGCCGTAAACCAAATGACCAATGTTTAGGAGGGGCGAAGTGATGAGAGAGGATCCAGGGAAGTGGAAAGATAAGATGCCATAAAACAAATGGTCTATGTTTATGAAGGACCAAATGACAGAGAGGAAACAGCGAAAGAGCTAGGGTGATCTCTTTGAAGATAAAATGACCTAAAACAAATGGCCAATGTTTTAGTATATCATAACCTGTAAACAAAAGGCCTTTGATGTGATGCCTTTTCCTGTACCTCTGACCATGACTAATGTCTGTGGAATGTGCTAATGTGACAAAGAAACACTATATAATGCGATGTAATTCTGTTGTTCAGAGAAGGGGACCGAGGACAGTCGAGTGTCTACATTGGTCACTTAGCTGGAATTCTCGCTCCCTTCCATCGGCCGATGTTAAGTAAAGTTTTGAACTGGTCTACCAAACAGTTTGTGTGGTGTCTGTTTATTGAGAAGCGAACCTGGTTTAGTAGTTATAAAAGTAACTTTTTCATTGGCGTAGTTATGCAGGCCTCGCTGGGACCACATCAACGGCTGACTGTGCAAGAGGTTGCAGAGGTTGCCGGGATTGGAAGGGAGATAACTGAGCTCTATCGGCCCCCTTGTAAGACCGACTCCCTAGAAACTCCCGGGAACGTCTGTGATCCTTCATCAGAGGTTGATCCAGGTTCCCTGCCGAGGTTCTTAGAAACAGACTAAGGTAAGACCAGTTGGGCTTTATAGGGTTTTTTTAGTGGGGATTGTGTATGTATTTTTAAGACAGACTTGTGCTTGTATTTTTAAGAAGGGCTTGTGTATCTTGTTAAGAAGGACGTGAGTGGTTTCTCTTTCTCTCTCTCTGTCTATCTCTGTTTTTTTCTTTTCTCTCTACTAAGGGCTTATCGGCCTCGTTGAGACATCCGTGTTTTGTCGGGTTGAGATACGGGGGTTGAGGTGTGCGTCTGGCTTATTGAAACATCCGGGGAGTTGTCGGATTAAGAAATAAGTGGCGTTGTATATTAAAGATTAAGAAGTCTGCCAGGTTGAGAAACGGGGGGTCTCGGTTAGCGGGTCTGCTTCGTTGAGACACATGGGGCTTATTTTAGGTCTGCCAGGTTGAGAAACGGGGGTCTCGGTTAGTGAGGCGGCCTCGTTGAGACACTTGGGTCGTATATCAAAGAGGTAAAGAAAAATAAAAAAATCAGCCAAATTGAGAAACTGGGGTCTCGAGTAGCGAGTCGGCCTGGTTGATATATTTGGAACGATTCGTAATTAAGAAGTCTGCTTTCTCTTTCTCTTTCTCTCTATCTATCTATGGGGAATGCTCTGGATAACAGTGAGGGGGGAACCCCCATCCAACATATGTGTTATTTGAATCCTAAGTATAATAAGAAATTTAGAATGTTAAGTTACAAGTTGACCAAACAGTTGGGGGATGAAGCCGCGCCAGTAGGGGGCACATGGAATGTCGAGACAATTAAAAAAGCAGAAATGTTGATATGGGAAAGGAAGGCAGGAAAGAAATGGAAGAAGGGAATTAAGACGTGGAAAGCAGAAGCGGAAAAGAAGCATGAGGAGAGTAGAGATCGAAGTTGGATGGATACTGCATGTAAACAAGGGATAGAGTTACGAAATAAGGATGGCACTATGAAAGGATGGAAAGTATTGCAACTAGAATGCCAGTGGGCAGAGGAACAAGAGAAAATAATTAAGAGACAGGCAGGAGGTGAGAAACAGGTGATGGTTAGTAAAAATAACCTCAGTACTGGTAAATCCTCTGGAGGAGACTTCATGTCTGGCACGACGACCCCGTTTGGTAGTGAAGATGAGGAGTTAGATAATCCTGGGAGATGTCCACCTCCCTACGTCCTACCAGTAGCAATGGCATCCTTACCTGTGACAGCTCCGTCAGTAATATCCTTATACCTTGAAGTTCTGACCTTACAAAGCTCCCCAGGATTGGGAGCACGGGAATGCCTTTCTGTGCGTTATTTGCTTAAGGCATTGATGCTACCAGAACAGCTGACCATTATTAAATGTGCGGCACACACTGGTGCTGGGGACCCTATAACAAAAGGCAATGCATTTGCCGATAGTGTAGCCAAACAAGCAGCCTATGCATACAAATGCTTAGTGACAGCAGGTAAACAGATACTAGCAAATAGAACGGTCCTGCCAAACATGAGGGAAGTATGTACATTACAGAGGGACGCCTCTGATAACCCAAAACAACTATGGAAACAAGAGGGCTGTGCCATTGATTCGGCTCACCCCGCTTGGACAAGTTGGTGTATCTGATGCATTTTTACCTGTTTTACTAACATATATTCACTCACTTACCCATGCTGGTAAGGAGGGAATGATAAGGATGATAAAGGAAACGTGGTGGCACCTAAAAATCCGGCAAGAGGCACTGAAGCAGGCCTCTGAATGTAAAATTTGCCAACGAAATAATCCAGGCAAACCAATTAGGATACCCTCAGGGGTGACACCAATGCCATCACGACCGTTTGAATGCATACAGATTGATTTTATTGAAATGCCAAGGGCCCAGTGTTATAAATATTGCTTAGTTATTTTAGATTTATTTAGCAGGTGGATTGAAGCTCTACCAACCACTAATGATACTGCTGAGACTACAGTAACATTGGTGTTAAGGGAAGTTATTCCCAGGTTTGGCCTACCTACTGTCATAAGCTTGGACAATGGTCCCCATTTTATTGCCATTATTAATAAGGAAATATGTACACATTTTTATATCCGACAGCAATTTCACTGTGTACATCACCCACAGGCATCTGGGATGGTGGAAAGAGCCTTTGGGGCATTGCAAAACAAAATTACCCCGGGGGAATCCTTTTTCTGACAAGCAACTATGTTATAGAAAAATTGGGGATGAAGACAAATTCGGTGGAGAAATGAGGATAGGATAGGGAGACTGAAAAGTCACGGGGAGTCTGACTAATCATGATCTGGATCAAAGTCCAATTAGGGTTAGGTAACCAGGATTCTGGTAAACAGAAGTCTTGTCAGAAAAAGGGAAAGTAAATTACAAAGAGACGTCTTTGAAGATGAAATATTATATACTGCTGGTAAAACAATTTTTTTGTGTATGTACTGCTTGTAAAACAATGTTTTTTGTATGTGGAATGTGTGAAATTTGAAGCAATGAGCAAAGGTGTGTGTCCCTTTAAGAACAGTTTGTCCTTTAAAATGCAAATGAACAGGCAGGTTATGGTGTGTTCCTTTAAGACACTGCCATGAATGGGGGGTGGAGCTATACTCAAATGATAAAATGTGTTGGTTGTTATAAATCTTTTGAGCCGAGTTCAAAAAGAGACTCATCCCAATTAAAGTGTTAAATGAGATTGGAAATGTCAAAATTACAGAGAAAAAGAAAATGTATTATTGATTACTGATTCTGAGTGAGTTCTTTTGGGAAAGATTGTTTTGATGTGATAACAGAAGTTGTCCTTTAAAATGCAAATGAAGCAAGATTACGGTCTGCAGACGAACAAAGGTGTTGAAGCATGTGCTGTGTAAGGGAAATGAATGTACATGTAAAATTGTCTTATGGCTTACAAAAGGGTTTGAGGGATCTCATAATGAGGGATAAAAGGTGAGAAGATAAGTAGATTGGGGAAGAGAACATATTTGGAGAATTTAATATTTAGGTGGGGAGAGCCTCTTCAGATATAATCGGATTAAAGAATAAGTTCACAGAGAAGTGTTTAAGAAGGAACTGCAGATGCTGGAAAATCAAAGGTAGACAAAAGTGTTGGAGAAACTCATGGGATGAGGCAGCATCTATGGAGCGAAGGAAATAGGCATCATTTTGGGCCGAAGCCCTTCTTCAGAGTAGATTGGGGTTATTCAACTGCAGCTAGAGAAACATGATTTACAACTTTTTTATTGATTCAGGAAAGGCTGCTGTGCCCACCCCCTGGAGAGTGGGGGGAAGCCACCTACAGGCCCTGGGCAATTAACTAATTATGTATGGACAGCAATTAATCCAGGTCTTGCCAGATCTGCATTCCCAGGTTAGAGGAGCTGTGAGCACAGGGACGAGTCCATAAAGGCTACAAAATGATCATGTGCTGGGACAAGAAGAAATTGAGATTGTGTTGAAAGGAAAAACCAAGTGCTATCAACAACATAAACTGCTGTGAAGATTGAAGATCATCGTCGTTGGATACATTTGATTGACTGTGAACGGTTTGTGGAGCTATTGACCCTCTTTTATTCTGGGGTGGCCCACATGGACTGGACTTTCTTCAGAATGGCAAACTTACGGACTAACCCACGTTTAAAGGATGGTACACACATCCTTTTAAACAAGATTGGAGTCAAACATGACAAATGCAGCAAAGATACCCTGACTACAGACAGTGAGATAATTTGCCTGATGAGATGCTTATGGTCTTTCGTATGTACTCGGCAAGGACTGTAGTTATTATCAAGATTTTGATAAAAGGATGGAATGATAAAGCTGAATTATGTTAAAAATATAAGAAAAGCTTACAGCTTATATTTAGTCACAAATCAGGCTTTTCTCCAGTAGAATAATACAGAAAGGCAAGTTAAGTTGCCTCGGGTTTTGGGGTATTGAGATAATAAATACCATAACATTGTCTCCCAAGTGAGGAAGTGACAGAGAAAGAAACAGCTAGTCACATCTTTGAAGTAAGATGCCATAAACCAAATGACCAATGTTTATGGGGGAGGAGGCAATAAAGGAAGAGAGAAACAGCTAGTCACATCTTTGAAGTAAGATGCCGTAAACCAAATGACCAATGTTTAGGAGGGGCGAAGTGATGAGAGAGGATCCAGGGAAGTGGAAAGATAAGATGCCATAAAACAAATGGCCTATGTTTATGAAGGACCAAATGACAGAGAGGAAACAGCGAAAGAGCTAGGGTGATCTCTTTGAAGATAAAATGACCTAAAACAAATGGCCAATGTTTTTAGTATATCATAACCTGTAAACAAAAGGCCTTTGATGTGATGCCTTTTCCTGTACCTCTGACCATGACTAATGTCTGTGGAATGTGCTAATGTGACAAAGAAACACTATATAATGCGATGTAATTCTGTTGTTCAGAGAAGGGGACCGAGGACTGTCGAGTGTCTACATTGGTCACTTAGCTGGAATTCTCGCTCCCTTCCATCGGCCGATGTTAAGTACAGTTTTGAACTGGTCTACCAAACAGTTTGTGTGGTGTCTGTTTATTGAGAAGCGAACCTGGTTTAGTAGTTATAAAAGTAACTTTTTCAGTAGAAACAAGGATCTGGTTTACAAAATGGATGTAAAGTGCTGCAGTAACTCAGTCGGTCAGGCTGTATTGCTGAAGACATGGAAAGACATTTTGGGTCAGGGCCCTTCTTCAGATTTCTGTGAGGTTGCAAATCCAAACCTTTCACCTTTCTTACAGTAAATAATTGAAGTTGCACAATGTGGAGAATTCACAAAGGACCAGCCTGTCAGTTGGTTTCATATTGTTCCTACATTACTGTAGAACAAAACAAATTACACAGCTGTTGAAGAAAGAATTGCAGATGCTGGTAAATTGAAGGTAGACACAAAATGCTGGAGAAACTCAGAGGGTGAGGCAGCATCTATGGAGAGAAGTAATTGGTGATGTTTCGGGTCGAGACCCTTCTTCAGACTGATGTCAGGGGAGGAGATAGGACAAAGAAAGGAAGTGGGTGGAGACAGTGGGACCAGTGGGAGGACAGGGAAGGGGAGGGGAAGGAGAGAGAGCAAGGGCTACCTGCAGTTAGAGAAGTTATGGTTCATTCCGCTGGGGTGTAGAATACACATTCTGGAAAGGTTCAGAGGGACATGGGTCAAATGTACATTAATGGGACTAGCTTCGATGGGGCAACTTGGTCAGAATGAACAAATTGGGCCATAGTGCCTGTTTTTTAGACTAGAGATACAGCATGGACACAGGTCCTTCGACCTACCAAGTCCACACTGAACAGCATTTCTATGCTTGTACATTGGATGGAAGGAGGGAGATGATTGCAAATGAGTAAGAGAGTATGCAATAAATTGAAGGATATAGAGTGGTGTAGAGGAATGGTTAGAGTGCATGTTCACAGGTGCTTAAAGGTTGATCAAGTGGTGATAAAAGCACTGTCTCTATCCCAACAGGATATTGTTTCATTTGCTGATGTTTCCACCACGAGTTTGTTTAAGCTTTGCAAGATAAGTTCAACAGAATTCTTCAAGTTGGTTTCCAATTTCCTGAAAGTCTTGGAAAATTATTCAATTGCTGTCCATTTCAAGCAGGGTGCAAGGCCGCCAAATTCAAATGCAGTCTCATACCATTTCGAGCAGGGTGCAAGGCCACCAAATTCAAATGCACTCATACCATTTCAATCAAGGTGCAAGGCCACCAAATTCAAAATCATACTCGAAGATGAAGAGGCGGGCCGCAACGAAAACGGCTGGGGAAGACCGCGGGCCTGCGGGTACCGGGAGACCGCCGATTTCGCCTTCAGGGTCACTAGCAGAAGAGCCAGCGGCTACAGACTTGGTGCAGCCAGAAAGCACCTTGGTTACCCCGCGGGGGAAGAAAGCCACTCAAAAGTCACTTAGGGCCCTGGACTCCGATGAGTTGGGCCCGGAGGTGGAAATTTTCCCTCCTTCTATTGGCAGCGTTATTGGCAGCGTTAAAGGCCTGTCTCACGAGTCTGCGGTCATTGGCGGCGAAACGGGAAGAATCTGCCGCCATAGACCGCGCACTCGTGAGAACGTACAATTCCGGGGCCGTGCGGCGGCGTTCCCAACACCGCACGGTGCTAAAATAAAATCGACAATGTTGAAAACTATATACTCACCGCACAACCTCCACCAGTGATGCACGAGTGCGGCACGGCCGCTCGCACGGGCCGCCGCCAGTGTGGCTCGAGCGCCGTGCGTCAAACCTCCACTGCCACAGCCTCCGCCAGTGAGGCACGTGTGCTGCACGGCCGCAGGCACAGCCACCGCTACAGCGCCGCGATCAGGATGGCCGCCGCCACAGCCGCCGCTTGTGAGTCACGTGCGGCGGGCCGACGTCATCGCAGTCGGCCCGCCCTTTTTTTTACTTACCGCAAGCACGTGGGACCCGCCGTGTTTGAATTAACTCGGCCCCCGCGCAGCATCCGTGCGGCGCTCCGGTGGATAGGCTCGACGCTCTCGCCGTTGCCGCGCGGTCCCCGCTACCGGCGACGCTGCGCTTCACCGCCGATGACCGCAAACAGGTAAGACAGAGCCTTAAGTGGCAGGTTGACCCACATGGAGAACCTGGTGGAGAGGTTGCTCCAAAGTGATATGCTCCGAAGGAGGGAGCTATCTGAGCCCGGTATTACGGAGAACCCGAGGCAGCGGCATCTGTGTCAGGGCTGCATAATATCTCCCTCTCGGATGAGGGGAGCATACGAGGCCAGTGTTATACTGACCCAGAGTACGGAGGCACAGCTTGGCAGCATGCTTCATGGCATGAGGGGCAAACCTCGGGTGTACCCACTATGGCATCCAAAGTTCCTATATCTGCCCTAACAGGGGAGCCATTGGGAGAAGACCTCGCTATGAGTATTAATTATCTGACCTCCCATCAACTCCAAGACCAAACTATGGAGGAAACCACTGCCAAATATAGTACCCCATTGAACTGTGCCTCATTAAGTGTCCCGGTAGTAAACCATTCCATCTGGGGACACATTGGAGGGGGCGTCAGAGCCCAAGAAGTTAAACTTCAAAAAGTTCTAAGACTACTTGCTTCAGGCATCACGGCCTTTGCCAGGTCAGTGGATGGGGGGCCCTCTCTGATACCCAGCAGGACACGATGGCATTAATGTGCAATGCACATTTTGAAATCAATTGCCTCCGTAAGAATGCCATCCGTCCTGCTCTGAACCCAAAATTTGCTGGGCTCTGCAAGCCGGGGAATGTCCAAACCCCTAACCTCCTGTTCAGAGAAGACTTGCCTAAGCAGGTAAAGGAGCTGGATGAGGAGGCTAAAACCGTCGGCCTTATTTAAGCACCTCCCAAGGTCTCATCTTTCCGGCGACGGTATCCCTACCCTCCTCTCCACACCAGAGGGATCGCCGGATATGTTGGACGTTCCGTACAGACACAGAAGCCATTTTTAGGGCAGGGCCAAGGCCATGTTCAAGATGCGGGGATGGTGCCCTCCAACAGCTCTACCCCCCAGACCTCGGGGGCAGAAGTAGAGACCATACCGCCGGTAACCACTGAGGTAAGTGAGTCTGCGGTGGATCAGTTGCAAGTTGGGGGGAGATTACAATTTGTCTTACATGAATGGCATTGGATGTCATCTGACCCGTTTATACTGCGCAGTATACAAGGTTTCCAAATTGAGTTCCTTTCCGACTCTCCTCCACCCACTCAGCATACACCTAGTCGCACTTTTGTTTTTTCACAACAGGAGTGTATGAGTGCACAAGGGGAAATTGAGTCTTTACTCAAGAAAGGGGTAATTGAGAGGTCGAGTCGTGAGCCTCACCAGTTTGTGTCCAACATATTTACGAGGCAAAAGAAGGATGGAGGATGTAGAATTATCCTTGATTTAACTGAGCTTAACACCTTTATGCAGTATAAACACTTCAAAATGGAAAACTTTGTCACTGCCAAACAACTGGTTTCCAAGGGATGCTACATGGCATGCATTGATCTCAAAGATGCTTACTATTCAGTGGCCATTCATGAAGACCACAAGAGATTCTTGAAGTTTAGCTGGATGGAGCAATTGTGGCAGTATAAAGCATTGCCTAATGGGTTAACCTCAGCCCCCAGACTATTCACAAAATTGCTAAAACCAGTCCTGGGGCTACTCAGGGCACAGAATCACATAGTCATGACATATTTGGATGACATCTTAATCATTGGAAAGACTTTGGAATTAGCTGAATTATCTGTGTCAGTTACAAAATTTATGTTTGAGAGGCTGGGATTCCTAATCCATCCAGTTAATTCGAAATTGGTACCATCTACGATAATTGATTATTTGGGATTCACCATTAACTCAATGCACATGTCAGTGACTCTGCCTCGGGGCAAGCAATTGGAGTTAATTGAAGCCTGCAGGAAACTCATTATTAAAAATCAACCTTCTAGTATAATTGGCAAATTAGTGGCTGCTTTCCCAGCTGCTCAGTTCGGGCCTTTGCACTACCAAAACTTACAGCGTGCAAAGGAGCAGGCACTTAAGCTGCGCAGAGGTCGTTCGATAGACCCATGCAGTTGCCAGCTGAAGCCATTGCTGAGTTACAATGGTGGGTTACCAATATTCAGTATTGTTCTAGTACTATTTTAGTTGATACACCATCAGTTATCCTGCAAACTGATGCCAATGCACTAGGTTGGGGTGCTACCAACACTGTCTCTAGCTGCGGTGGCAGATGGGATCTGCAGAAATCATCGATGCCTCAGTCACACGGTATTAACTACTTAAAGTTGTTGGGAGCACTTTATGGGTTAAAGGCTTATTGTACCAACATGCATTATGTGCATGTTCAACTTCAGATTGACAACACTTCAGCAGTAGCATACATTAATCACATGGGTGGAATTATGTCTGTATCCTGTGATAAATTGTCTAATATCATTTGGCACTGGTGTATTATGAGAAACATCTGGGTTTCAGCTATCTATTTACCAGGTAGCTATAACATAGTGGCAGACACCAGGTCACGAGAATTCAATGACAACAAAGAATGGATGTTGAATCACGAAGTATTTAATGACATTGTCATTTGTTATGGTGTACCGGACTTTGCCGGTTTGCATCCAGGCTTAATCATCATTTACCAAATTAGGTGTCATGGGAACCAGACCCAGGGGCAGTGGCAGTAGATGCATTCTCACTACACTGGGATGGGAAATTTTTGTATGTATTTTCCCCATTCTGCCTCATCAGTCGATGTTTGGCCAAAATCAAGTCTCTGGCATATTGGTAGTACCAGACTGGCCTACTCAGCATTGGTTCCCACTCCTCCAAGCTATAATTACCCAGCCTTTTATGACAGTTTCGAAGAGCAGAAATCTGCTGGTACACCCTGTGACGGGGGAAAGTCACCCTCTTCATGACCGTATAAATCTATTGGTTTGCAGATTCTGAGGAGACCGTTCCTGGGGCTCGGGATTTCAGATCGTATGATAGATGTGATCACTGCGGCCTGGAGGAAGAGCACCCAGAAACAGTACATCACTCACATAAGGAAATGGGATATGTACTGTTCCCGGTCAAATATTTCATATGACACGGCCTCCATCACGGACGTTTTGGAAGTTCTTTCGTCCCTTTTCTATGATCAGAAACTCAGTTACAGTGCCATAAATAGGGCCAGGAGCGCTTTGTCATCTTATTTATGGCTGGGGTCAGGGAACCACACTGTAGGATCTCACCCCTTAATAACAAAGTTTATGAAGGGCATTTTTAACTCTACTCCCCCTAGGCCCAGGTATTCACAAATATGGGATGTGAGCGTGGTCCTCACGCTGGTCCGTCTGTGGGCACCAGCTTCAACTCTGTCTCTGCATCATCTTACACTTAAGGTAGTCATGCTCATGGTGCTGGCCTCAGCACAACGGGTCCAGACGTTAAATAAACTTAGACTGGACAGCATGGTTACGTCTTGTAATAACATCACCGTTTTTGTTCAGGATCTCATTAAGCAGAGCAGGCCAGGGGTGTTGGGGCTTAAATTGAGTTTTATAGCATTTCCCTCAGACTTACGGTTGTGTGTGGTATCACACATACTTCAATACGTTAAAGTCACTAAGAGCCTCAGAGGCTCCGAGTTATCCTTATTCGTTAGTTATACCAAACCTCATAGAAAGGTTACGGTGCAGACCATCTCTAGGTGGATTAAACAGGTTCTGGCCTGTGCAGGAGTGGACACTGACACTTTTAAACCTCATTTCAACAGGGCTGCATCGATGTCAGCAGCAAGAAATATGGACGTCCTTCTCGACCTCATTCTAGCGGCTGCGGGATGGTCTAATGAGCGGACATACCAAAGGTTTTATAACAAGCCTATCACCAGACCTGGGACTTTTGCTAGTTCTGTTTTAAGTTCTGTTTCACAGTTTCCCCCTGGGTGAGAGGGGTCACTGTTAATTTTCTTTTGTTATTAAAGCATCATCATTTTTTATTCATGTCATGTTTGAATGCATTAATTCTTTTCTCACTCATCCTGGTCAATTGATGCCGTGTGTGATGCATGGACTCGTTTTCCACGGCATGAAATCACAGAGCTTCAAAATCTTCACGTAGTCACTCACATGACTCTGAAGTAAAATAGTAAGATTAAACAAGAACTTACCAGTTTGAAGTTTGATCTTTATTTTATGAGGAGTTACGATGAGTGATTACGTGCCCTCCGCTCCCGACCCTCATAACATAAAGATCTTTCTGGAAGTTCTAGTCAGCTCTAATCTTACTATTTTAGTTCAATAACTGTTATTCTGTGATTTCACACCGCTGCTTTGAAGATTGACACGCATGCGTGTTGGCGGCCTTCACGTAATCGCTCATCGAGGAGACTTCATGTCTGGCACGGCGACCCTGTTTGATAGTGAAGATAAGGATTTAGATAATCCTGAGAGATGTCCCCCTCCCTACGTAGTACCAGTAGCGATGGCATCCTTACCTGTACAAGCTCCGTCAGTAACATCCCTATACCTCGAAGTTCCGACCTTACAAAGCTACACAGAATTGGGAGCACGGGCATGCCCTTTCTGTGCGTAACTTGCTTGAGGCATAGATGCTCCCAGAACAGCTGTCCATTATTAAATGTGCTGTCCACACTGGTGCTGGGGACCCGATAACCAAACACAATGAGTTTGCCGATAGTGTATCTAAACAAGCGGCCTATGCATCCAAATGCGTAGTGACAGCAGGTAAACAGATGCTAGCAAATAAAATGGTCCTGCCAAACATGAGGGAGGTATGTACATTACAGAGGGACGCCTCTAATATCCAAAAACAACTATGGAAACGAGAGGGCTGTGCCATTGATTCAGCTCACCCCGCTTGGACAAGTTTGTGTATATGATGCATTTTGACTTGTCTTACTAATATATTCATTACCTTACCCATGCTGGTAAGGAGGGAATGATAAAGCAGAAATAGAGTTGAAGAGGTTGGAAACTGTTGCAGTTGGTGGACAGACAGAAAAGAGGAAAAAAAAGCATAGGATTGGGTCGCAAAATGAAGTGACAAGTTTTATAAAAAAAAGAGGGGGAAGATATTGCGCAAAACAAAATTACCCCGGGGGAATCCTTTTTCGGACAAGCAACTATGTTCTAAAAATATTGGGGATGAAGGAAAATTCGGTGGAGAAATGAGGATAGGGTAGGGAGACTGAAAAGTCATGGGGAGTCTGACTAATCACGATCTGGATCATTGTCCTATCACAGCGTACGAGTTTTTCAAACTTAACTCTCTCGCTTCAACAAAAATATTATACCTCAGTCCTCCCACTGCAATGACTATATAAGTGACCCGACAGAGCATCAGTCTCCCTGGGGAATGTCTGAGCTAATAAAACATGGCAGCTTTTCTGGTAAACAGAAGTCTTGTCAGAAAAAGGGAAAGTAAATTACAAAGAGACGTCTTTGAAGAAATATTATATACTGCTGGTAAAACAATGTTTTTTGTATATGCACTGCTTGTAAAACAGTATGTGAAAAGTTTTTTGTATGTGAAATGTGTGAAATTTGAAGCAATAAATAAATGTGTGTGTGTCCCTTTAAGAACAGTTTGTCCTTTAAAATGCAAATGAAGAGACAGGTTATGGTGTGTCCCTTTAAGAAACTGCCATGAATGGGGAGCGGAGCTGTACTCGAATGATAAAATGTGTTGGTTGCTATAAATCTTTTGAGCCAAGTTCAAAAAGAGACACATCCCAATTAAAGTGTTAACTGAGATTGGAAATGTCAAAATTACAGAGAAAAAGAAAATGTATTATTGATTACTGATTCTGAGTGAGTTCTTTTTGGGAAAGATTGTTTTGATGTGATAACAGAGGTTGTCCTTTAAAATGCAAATGAAGCAAGATTACTGTCTGCAGACAAACAAAGGTGTTGAATCATGTGTTGTGTAAGGGAAATTAATGTACTTGAAAATTTGTCTTATGGCTTACAAAAGGGGGTTCAAGGGAACTCACAATGAGGGATAAAATGTGAGGGAAGATAAAGTAGATTGGGGAAGAGAACATATTTGGAGAATTGAATAGTTAGGTGGGGGGAGCCTGTTCAGATATAATCGGATTAATCTGAATTAATTGGATGGTGGTCCAACCACTCCTGAAAAAACCAAACCTCGACCCCACCTTGCCAAGCAACTATAGACCCATTTCTAAACTGCCTTTCCTCTCAAAAGCCCTTGAAAAGGTAATTTTAAGTCAACTTATGCCTTACCTTCACCAAAACACTATCTTGGAAACTTTCCAATCAGGTTTCAGGGCTCACCATAGCACAGAGTCTGCCTTGTTGAAGGTACACAATGATCTACTGCTCACCGTTGAATCTGGCGACTGTGCAATTCTGCTCCTTCTTGACCTCAGCGCAGCATTTGATACTGTCGACCACACCATCCTAATTGACCGTCTCCGGTATGGGGTTGGTATTGATGGCACTGCCCTGAGCTGGTTCATCTCCTACCTCAAAGGTAGGAGTTTCTCGAATAACATAGGCAACTCATTCTCCTCCCCAGTTAATCTCTGCTGTGGGGTTCCACAAGGTTCCATCCTTGGCCCCATTCTCTTCTCCCTGTATATGCTCCCCTTAGGCCAAGTCATTGAAAGGCACGGCATTTCCTTCCATTGCTACGCAGACGATACACAACTCTATCTCCCCCTGAAGCCCAAAAACCAATCAAATCTGTTTAACCTTACCCACTGCCTCAAGGATATAAAGTGTTGGATGGCCCAGAACTTCCTCCAACTAAACGAGAGTAAGTCTGAGGTCATCCTTCTCGGCCCCTCGGACTCAATCAAAATGATAGCAGGCAGCCTTGGAAGCCTTACCCCACTACTCAAACCTCACGTCAAAAACCTTGGCGTGATATTTGACTCAGCACTGAAATTTGACAAACAAGTCAATGCCGTGGTAAAAGCTAGCTTCTTTCAGCTTCGGACGATAGCTAAAATAAAACAATTCCTCCAGTTTGATGACCTGGAAAAGATCCTCCACACATTCATCTCCTCCCGCCTAGATTACTGCAACTCCCTTTACACCGGCATCAGCCAATCTTCCCTGTCCCGCCTGCAACTGGTCCAAAACGCCGCAGCGAGACTCCTGGCGGGCACCCGAAAAAGGGACCACATCACCCCGATCCTGGCCTCTCTCCACTGGCACCCTGTGCGGTTCCGTATAAACTTCAAGATCCTCCTCCATGTCTACAAAGCCCTCAATGGGCTTGCCCCACCTACATAAAAAGTCTTCTCACCCACCACTCCACCTCCAGGCCCCTCAGATCGGCCGACTTGGGGTTGCTGAATATCCCACGGTCTAGGCATAAGCTCAGGGGCGACCGGGCTTTTGCGGCTGCAGCTCCTAGACTGTGGAACAGCATCCCCTTTCCCATCAGAACTGCCCCCTCCATCGACTCTTTTTACAAAAAATATATATTTTTATTTATTAGAAGTACATTACATTACAACCACATACATTAGTACTCGTCACATATATCTTCTTACAATTAATGTACTCCGTTTGTTTTTTACACTAATAAAGGGAAAGGATGAGATTGAGAGAAAGAAGAAAGTGAAGGAAAAGGTGAAAGTGTAAAAAAACGTGACAACAAGAAAGAACGAAGACCCTATAAGAACGAAATTAAAAACAAAAGAAAAAGAGTTAAGAAATAGACCCTTGAAAAGAAGAAGAGAGAGAAAGAGGGAAAAGAGAAAAACAAATAGTTTTTGTAAGCATCACGCAAATGGGACATACCAACTTTCCAACTTTCATCCCCCCTTACCTGACCTCAGTTTTTTTTAAGGTACTTTTGCACCCTATATTTGTAATAATTCTATAAATGCAGACCACGTCAGGTGGAAGTGATCTGGTTTACCTGCCAGGAGGAGTCTTACCTCTTCTAGGTGTAATGTTTCGAACATATTTGAAATCCACATGTTTACAGTTGGTATTGGAGCCTTTTTCCAAAATTTTAGGATTAGCTTTTTTCCAGTTATTAACCCATAGTCTATTAATTTCTTTTGGAACACATTTAGTTCTGGACCATCTTCCGTTATTCCGAAGATAATCCATTCTGCTTTGGGTATCAGTTTTATTTTAAATAATTTTGTAAAGATTTCTGAATTTTTGAATTTTTGTACAGAAAACAAATGAGTGCGCTGTAGTAGCTTCTTGAGATTGACATTTATCACAAATGGATGATACATTTGGGAAAATTTTATGGATTTTAATTTTGGAATAATATAATCAATGTACAATTTTAAATTGTATTAAAGTGTGTCTTACATTAATCGGACATTTATGCACGTTAAATAAGTGTTCCTTCCACCTTACCTTTGAAATTTTAATAGCTAATTCTTGTTCCCAGTCTCTTCTGATACCCTCCGTAGATGGTATTTCTACATTTAAGATAATATTATACAAATATGATATTAAGTTTGCTGATTCAGCTTTTATCTGCATTGCATCATCCAATACATCTGCTGGGCTATTATAATGATCTTTTATATATTTTTTCAAATAGTCGCATATTTGAAAATATTTAAAATATTGATTAATCCGAGTTTATATTTTATTTGTAATTGTTGAAATGAAAGTAATTTTCCAGTTTCATACATGTCACCGAACATTTTAATTTCTAGTCTATCCCAGTGTGTGAAAGATGTATCTATAATAGAGGGATTAAACGAACAGTTATTAACTATGGGAGATTAAATTGATAAATTTCTTAATTTTAAATTTTGTTTTATTTGTTTCCAAATTCGGATTGTGCTATGTATAATTGGGTTCTTATTATAATTTATGTTATTCAGTTTCATTGGTGAGAGGAGGATCGCTCCAATGTTTCCAGAGGAGCAATCCTCTCTCTCTCCATTACAATCCAGTCCACTTGCTGGGCAGAGTTATCCATCAGTTGAATCATATTTTTAATATTTACTCACCAATAATAATACATGAAATTAGGTAGTGCTAAACCCCCTACTACTTTAGGTTTATTCAAGTGAGTTTTTTGTATTCTATGTGATTTATAGTCCCATATAAAATTAGTGATATCTGAGTCCAATTTAAAAAAAAACTTCTTTGGTAAGTATATAGGAATCGATTGAAATAGGTATAAAATTTGTGGTAGAAAGATCATTTTTATTGCATTTATTCGGCCTATTAAAGACATAGGGAGCGTTTTCCAAAATGTAATTAGTGTGTTTAATTTATTAAGTAGAGGTTCAAAATTTGCTTTAAACATACCTTGATATGTTCTAGTAATTTTGATTCCCAAGTATTTAAATTTTTCTGTAGCTATTTTAAAAGGGAATTTTAAAAGATGTGTTGAGTCTTTCGGTTTTATTGACATAATTTCACTTTTATTCCAATTTATTCTGTATCCAGAAAAATATCCAAAGTCTTCAATTAAATTTAATATATTTGGTATAGTGATTTGAGGTTTTGTAATGTACAGTAATATATCATCCGCGTATAAAGATATTTTATTATTTGAATCTTTAGTATTATACCCATGGATATCAGGATGTATTCTAATTATTCTGCTAACGGTTCAATAATAAGAGCAAACAACTGTGGTGATAATGAGCATCCTTGTCTACTTCCCCTTGATAGTTGAAATTTCGAGGATAATATGTTATTAGTTAATATTCTAGCTGTAGGTTTATTATATAATAATTTAATCCATAGAATAAAATTCTCTCCCAGTTGGAATTTTTGTAATACTTTATCCATATAATTCCAGTCTACTTGGTCAAATGCTTTTTCAGCATCCAGCGAAATAATTGATAATTCTTGTTCTTCAGATTTATGTGAGTGCATTATGTTGAGTAAACATCGCATATTGTTAGATGAATATCTGTTAGGGATAAACCCCGTCTGATCTGGGTTTATTAGTTTACTAATATATTTACTTAATCTTCTAGCTAATGTTTTCGCTAATATTTTTTGATCTGTGTTTAACAATGCTATAGCTCTATATGAATCCGGTTCTTCTATATCTTTGTCTTTCTTAAGTATTAGTGTAATCGTTGAATCCGCTAATGTATCAGGTAGTATTTGTTTTTTTAAAGCATATTGGTACATTTTTTGTAATCTTGGTATAATTTTGTCATAGAAGCTTTTATAAAATTCATTAGTAAATCCATCAGGACCTGGTGTTTTTCCATTCTTTAGTGAGTTTATTGTATCTTCTAATTCCTTAATTGAGATTTGTGCACCCAATTCCTCTTGTTCCTTCAACTCTAACTTTGGAAGATTACAATTATCCAAAAACTCTGTAATTTTATTGGAGTCAGTTGTCGTTTTAGATGTATACAAATTCTCATAAAATTGCGCAAATCTTTTATTAATATCCTTCGGTATGGTTAATAATTCCCCTCTATCTGATTTAATCTTTGGGATCATATGTTCTTTTTCTCGTTTTTTTAGCTGGCGAGCCAAAAGTTTATGCGGTTTATCCCCAAATTCAAAGTGCTCTTGTTTTGTAATTTGAAAAAGTCTTATAAGTTTGGCTGATGATAGTTTATTTAATTTAAATTTCAAAATTATTATTTTATTATGTTTATCTATGGATGGATCTTTAGCATTATCTATATCCATTTGTCTAATAAGTTCTTCTAACTGTCTTTGCTCATTCTTATTCTTTTTATTTTGAAAAGCTTGATATGAAATTAAAATACCCCTAATGTATGCTTTAAAAGATTCCCATAATACAGTAGGCGATATATCTGGAGTGTCATTTATTTCAAAAAAGGCATCCATTTGTTCTTTTAAATATATACTCTCTTGTGGATCTTTTAGGATTTGAGAATTAAATCTCCAAAATGCTTTATTCTTTGACATTCCTTCCAGTTTTAAAAAGAAAGTTAGTGGTGAATGGTCTGAAATCGAATTTGTATGGTATGTTGGGTTAAAGGTTGGAGGGACTAATTTTGTATCCACCAGGAAATAATCTATACGTGAGCATGTTTTGTGTACCATTGAATAAAACGAGTATTCCCTGCCAGTTGGATTAACAATTCTCCAAACATCTGCTATATTAGTATTGTTTATATAAGTATTGAGAAGTTCACCGGTTTTAGATTTCGTATTCCCTCTCTGTTTTTGGCTTGATTTATCTAAATATGAATCTAAAACACAGTTAAAGTCTCCTCCTATTATAACATTTTGATAGTTAGAATTTTCAGAATTTTATTTAAAAAATGAGGGTTGTCAAAATGAGGGTTGTCAAAGTTAGGCGCATATATATTTACCAAGGTAATTGGAGTATCATGAATTTCTCCATTAACTATTAAGTATCTCCCTTCGATGTCTGTTATGGTATTCTTTGCTTTAAATGGTATACCTTTTCTTATAATGATTGACGTATCTCTAGATTTCAAAGTAAATGAAGAATGGTATGTTTGACCTATCCATTTCGCCCTCAACCTAGCTTGATCCTGAGATTTTAAATGAGTTTCTTGTAAGAAGATAATGTCAGAGTTGTACAGTTTCAGCTGAGCTAGTATCTTATCCCTTTTAATAGGTTCGTTAATACCTTTTATATTCCAACTACAGAATGAGATTCCTCCTAGGCTCTTTTGCTTAGCATCTTGCATTTTGAATAATTATAGTACCTTTAAATATTGTGGTGCATCCATATCCCAGGTCTTTGGGTATTGGGGGAACTTTTGAATTTCTAAGTTTTGTTGGTATATTCCTTTTACGCTTATCACTAATCACAAAACACAAACATGTGAGTTTATGTGATAATTTAAAAAAAACTAAAAAAGTGAAAATACAGTGTCTCATATAGTCGGCACTGTAGCAAGTGGCCCACCTGTAGGTGGGAGAAAACCTTGTTTCGACTTCCATTGTGATGTTAAACAAATAGCTCCGCTCTCTTGGTTAATCATAACATATTAAAATATTAAAACGGGGCCTCACATTCAGATATATAATACAGTTTTACCCTATATATTTCATTATAACATATCATGTATATATCGCAATTTTAGCTACTAATTATTAAACAGATAATTTTGACTTCAATAATGGTCAAGTGTTGGTTGAAGGGGTTAACGAAACGTGCCCCTGGACCTAGGCCAGGTGCTCGTTTCTCATCCCCTCCTCCCAGTTATAGATAAGGTTTAAATTTAGTAAAAATTCGTATTAGTATTGTTAGTTCGTTATTTTTTTATTTATTTTTTATTTTTGTTAGCGTCTGTAGCTAT
The DNA here is from genome assembly GCA_038087875.1 of Malacoraja senta. Lineage (NCBI taxonomy): Eukaryota > Metazoa > Chordata > Chondrichthyes > Rajiformes > Rajidae > Malacoraja > Malacoraja senta. The sequence continues at coordinate 74,276 of JAXLNO010002280.1, read as the reverse complement.
TCTAATCTAACATAGATAACTTATTAAGTTGTTAATAGGATAAGTTCTTACAATTGGATTTAATATTGTAGTCTATTAAACAGATAATGCTTCTGGTATATACCATTCACTTCTGTTCAGCTGTTTACTCATTTTGAACAGAAAGTGTCCTTGATTCAAAATTCCATAGATAACAGTCTAGCCATCCCAAAACAAAACATTGCTTGTAATGGTTCAAATCTGCCAAACCTCCATTTGATTTCTATTTTTCCATGATACTCTGGGCATATTTGAATGCATCTTCAGGTTTTACAAATGACTTTTCAGAACCCTTGAAAGAAATATGCATTTTAGCTGGATAAAAAAACCCATATCTGATCCCTTGTTTCCCTCTTAAAAGCCCTTTAACCTTTCCGAATTGGTTTCTCTTTTGCACAATTTCATACGGATAGTCCCCGAATATCTTAATAATGTCATTGTCCACCCGCAGCTGCACTCCGTATTTGATTTTGCTCATAACATCTTCCAGTTCTAAAATTTCCCGAAATTTCACAATAATATGTCGAGGTTGAGTTTTTCCAGCATCAGATCTCTGTTTAAATCTTGGTACACGATGAGCCACTTCAATTTTCGGTTCTTTGGAAAGATTAAGCAGTTGTTTAAGTAAGCCCATGGCAAACTCACGAACGTCCTTCCCCTCGACTCCCTCTGAGACTCCAAGAATTCTCAAATTTCGGCATCTAGAGCGAGCTTCCATGTCCAGGCATTTGTCTGAGACTTTCCCCAGTTGAATCACCATCTGTAGTGAAGTTTGTTCATTTTCTTGCTTCATTTGCTCATGTTCTTGCCTCATTTTTGCCATGTCTTCAACCACTCGACTCCATATTTTACTTCGGAGTCACGTGAGTGACTACGTGAAGAACCCCGGCAGTGCGCCTGCGCATCATTACGTCAGACGCTTTGACGCAAACGGACGTGAGGAGCAGAGCTCCTACAGTGGTTTGTAGTTTTTCAACTACAAGGTAAGTAAAAACTTTTTTCATGTTTTCCAGGTCCGTTTACTGTGGGTCTATGGGGATTTTTTCCACAGACGCCATGGAAAAAAAAAACGGACAGGGGGTAGAGGCGAGCGACACAGCCGACAGAAAGTCGGGAAAGTCGGGAGTCCGCGGTTAGAGACCAACCGCCTCTAAATGCCAGCGGTGAGCATAGCGACTGTGGACCTGGGGCTGGTGAAAACACTGTCAGCGCCTGTCGGGCAAAAGACAAAGTTTAAATCCCAACGGCCCACGGAGGGAGTCCCAGGCAATGGAAGTAGCTCTAGGGCTAGATACTGCTTTCGAGCGTATTGCCCAAATAGAAAGCCTTTTACACAGGCTGTTGGAGGAAAGTTCACTCAGGGAGGAGTGTACTGAAAGCCAAGCTGTTGGAAACAGCTCAAACAGCTCCTGGTACAGGGCTAGATACTGCTTTCGAGCATATTGCCCAAATAGAAAGCCTTTTACACAGGCTGTTGGAGCAAAGTTCACTCAGGGAGGAGTGTACTGAAAGCCAAGCTGTTGGAAACAGCTCAAACAGCTCCTGGTACAGGGCTAGATACTGCTTTCGAGCGTATTGCCCAAACAGAAAGCCTTTTTCATAGGCTGTTGGAGCAAAGTTCACTCAGGAAGGAGTGTACTGTAATCCAAGCTGCAGGAGCAGCTTAACAGCACCTGGCTCAGGGCTGATGGAATGCACCCTCAGGAATGAGGAGCGTGCTACGGGTCATGAGATTTCAGACCCCGACTCTGACGGTGAGGCTGTACAAGGCAATGAACGGCAGCTGCCAGATGTTCCACCCCTGGCAGTAGGATTCGCTGCCCCGTCAGGGTCAGGAGAGCCATTAGGAGAAGAACTGGCCTCCTTAATAAATTACTTGGTTTACCATTAGCTGGAACAGCAGGAAATGGATGAGACTGCAAGAAGTAACTGTGGGTTGCTGAAAGCAGCAGCAGTGAACCAAATTATCTGGAATCAGTTGCAGAGAATATTAAAGCTGCTGGGTTCTGGAATAACTGCCTTTACCAGAATAGCAGGTAACAACCAAAAGATGACGAAGTTGCATCAGCAAGCACTGGGGTTGCTATGCAGCACCCACTTCGAGATCAATTATCTGAGGAACGTGCTATACGGCCTACTATGAATCCAAAATTCGCAGCACTCTGCAAACCAAGTAATATACAATTACCCAACTTACTCTTTGGAGCGGATCTCGGGAGACGTATTAAAGAGTTGGAAGATGAAGCGAAAACAGGATTGATAAATACATCAATGGTTGCAAAGTCTGTAAAGAGGAAGTTTCCTTTCAGACGTCATACGGATCCTAGACCAGGACCAAGTCGCTCATCAACGCAGGGACGTAGCTGGCGGCCTGCAGCGGGAGTAAGGACCAGTGGTTGTGCTTCCGGGAGAATCCAGGGATCTCAGAATACTCAAATGACTCAAGAGGTAGGTGGACCTGGTTCTCAGGGGAACATACTAATTGGATTAAGTCCAAAAGTTGGAGGCAGATTACGTCTCTTCTATAAACATTGGAAGAAGAGTACTTCAGATGTGGTAATTCTGAATAATATACAAGGATTTCGAATTGAATTGAATCCAAATTATGATTTGCCTGTCCAGCATGTTCCTAGCAGAACTCTCCACTTTGCAAAGTAATGGAGGTTCAAGTTGCGCTTCAAAGCCCTATATATAAAAGGTGTTATTAAAGAATCAGTCTACCAAATTCACCAATTTGGGTCAAATATATTCCCTCGATCAAAAAAGGATGGAGGATGTAGGATTATTATAGACTTGACAAGTCTGAATCCTTTTGTTCAGTGTCTGTTCATTTGCAAGATGTGAAGTATTTTAAATTTACATGGATGAACCAATTAGGGCAGTTCAAAGCTCTGCCTAAAGGGTTAACGTTCCCTTCCAGAATATTCATAAAAATCAATTCTGGGGTTGCTGAGAGCCAGGGGCATGTACTAATGGCATACCTGGATGATGTCCTGATTATAGGAAGGACAAAACAGTCAACAGAAGCATCGGTTGCAGTAATAAAATCAAACTTTTGAAAGTTTGGGGGTTTCTAAATTCATCCAAAGAAATCAAGGTTAAAAACATGTACCTCGATTAATTATTTGGGGTTCACAATTGATTTAGCCCAAATGCAAATTACTTTGCCCAGTGAAAAAAGGGTGGAGTTGATTAAAGATTGCAGTAATCTGTTAAACGAGCAAAAACCTCTAATCAGACAGGTGGCTCGAGTACTGGGAAAATTAGTAGATTCCCAGCAGTCCAGTATGGACAATTACATTATCAACAGCTGCAGAGAATTAAAGAACAGGCACTTGAGAGTAAATGCTGGTCATTTTGATAGAACCATGCAAGTAACAACAAATGCTGTTTCTAAGCTGCAGTGGTGGATTCTACATGTCTCAAGCAGTTCAGGCAAAGTGCTGATTGAACAATCTTCCATGATATTACAAACTGATGCCAGTGCACTAGGATGGGGTGCAACTGACTTAACATGGAGCTGCGGAGGCAGATGGAATCAGGAAAAGTTAGTGTTACTGCAGACATGGGGAATTACCTATTTGGAGCTTTTAGGAGGTTTCTATGGACTCCAAGCTTATGGTTCTAACACAACTAAAAGGAAGGTTCAAGTTCAAATTAATAAACACGACAGTAGTTGCCTATATTAATGATATGGGTGGAATTAAGTCGGTGTCATGTGACAAAATGGTTAAATCAACTTGGGTCTTGGTGTATTGAAAAGAACATTTGGATTTCAGTTATCTATCTACCAGGTTGAATGAACACGATACCAGACATCTGGTCACGAAAAGTTCCATGATAATAAAGAATGGATGTTGAATCAAGATGTATTCAATGATATAGTAATCAGATTTGGAATGACCGACATCGACTTGAATCATCAGCTATCGAGATATGTCTCATGGAAACCAGATCCAGGAGCAGTGGCGATTGATGCTTTCTCGCTACATTGGGGTGGTATGTTTTCATATATATTTCCACCTTTCTGCCTCATAAGCCAATGTTTGCTTAAAATCAGGCAAGATGCTGCTTCAAGGGTATTGGTAGTACCAGATTAGCCTATACAGCCATGGTATCTGTTGATATTAGAATTAACAACACAAATGTTGATGAAAGCCCCAAAAAAGGAGTAATTTATTGCTGCACCCTGTAACAGGGTAACAACATCCATTATATCATCGTTTGGATTTGTTGATTTGCAGGTTTTGAGAATGCCTTTTCCGGGACGAGGACTGTCTGAGCGTACTGTGGACATGCTTACGGCAGCCGGGAGGAAGAGCACTCAAAAATAGTACCTTTCTTATATTAAGAAATGGGAAGAGTTTTGTGTACAAAAGAATGTGCAATAAAGTACTGCAGATATTTCAAATGTTTAGAATTTCTGTCAAAACTTTATTATGATGAAGGTCTGAGTTGTAGTGCAATTAATTCAGCCAGAAGTGCATTGTCCTCATATTTGGTTCTGGATTCAGAAAGAAACTCAATTGGGTCACACCCAATTGTTTCCAGACTAATGAAAGGAATCTTTAATTCCAAACCACCGAAACCTAGGTACCTGACAATCTGGGATGTAAGTGTGGTACTGAAACTACTTCGTGAATGGTCATCAAGTGTGTCTTTACCTTTGGTCAAGCTCAGTATGAAAGTATTCATGCTTATGGCATGAGTGACAGCACAACGAGTGCAAACACTTGGAAAATTACAAATAGACAGTATGGAAGTAACTGAAGACAAGGTTACATTCTATATCTATGACCTAATAAAGTAAATTAGGCCAGGTGTGACAGGATTTAAAATTATGCTAGCAGCATATCCAAATGATCCATGTCTCTGTATTAAGACATATTTATTACAATACATTGAGGTCACAAAGAATTAGAGAATACGGAAACTGGGTTGTTGATCACACACAAGAAACCACACAAGAGAGTTTCAATACAGACTATTTCCAGATGGATAAAAGAAGTCTTAACAGCTGCTGGTATTAACACTTATGTTTTTACGTCTCACTCGGCTAGGGCAGCAGAAACGTCGGCGGCTGGGCAAAAGACGTCCCCGTCGACCATATCCTCGCAGCCAATGGTCCAATGAGTTGATGTTTCAACATTTTTACGATCGGCCTATTGTTAATGCGGGATTGTTTGCAGAAACTATTTTAAGTTCTGTGTAAAGTCCTCTGGTTTAAAGGGAATCTGATTCATTTCATTATTGAAATGAATTACTGCATTTGTGGTACAAATGTTATTATGAATGCATGATTGATTATTCTTGTTCCGAGTCAATCTATGCAGTGAGAAGCCGGGATTGATCCACGGCATGAAATCACAAAGCTTTAAAATCTTCACGTAGTCACTCACGTGACTCCGAAGTAAAATAGTAAGAGCAAACGAGAACTTACCTAAGTTTGAAGTTTGATCTTTATTTTATGAGGAGTTACGTAGGTGATTACGTGCCCACCACGACCCTACCCTCTATCATAAAGGTCAGATGGAAGTTCTTGTATTACTCGTTTTATTATGAGACTATATTACTTTGGTTGTTGTTTTTTGTGATTTCACACCGCTGCTAGAAGATTGACGCGCAGGCGCACTGGCGGGGTTCTCCACGTAACTCCTCATAAAATAAAGATCAAACTTCAAACTTAGGTAAGCTCGTTTAATCTTACTATTTTTCTCCAATTCCGTAATTGTGCGCATACTTGCAGCTACTAAGCACAGCCGTGAACCTGTCCGTAGTAGTTTCATCCATCTTGTCCATTCTCCCCAATAGTCCATCTTTCACATCATCAATTTGTTTATTTATAGTGTCCAGTGAATCAATCACCTTCTGATTACCAGCATCAATAGCCTTCTGATTACCAGCATTTGAATCCTCATAATCTTTTCAATTTTTTCCATCATTTTTCCCATCAGAGATTTATTTTCATCCAAAATTTCATCTTTCATATCTTTAACAGATTTCTTCAAATCATCAAACTCTTTGTCCTTACCAGACTCTGTCTTAGATCTTGTATCCATTTCTGCAGCCACTTCAGAAACTTCAGAGGTAACTTCTCCTTCAGGCTTCTTCTGGTTCCTCAGCAGCTTTTTCACTGATCTCTGAGGGCTCTGAGCTGGAGACAGTTTACTCATTTAAAAGGCTTTAAACCACCGTTTAAAACGTCGCGCTTACTGATGACGTCATCAGCCCAGCGACCAGAAGCTCCGGTAAGGTTTTTTAATCCAGTCCCGATTCATGGACCCGTTTTACACGAAAAATCGTGAAATTTTTCGGGAGCGGAGCTAGGTGCACGTCTGTTAATCCAACATGGCGCCACCGGAAGTCTCCATCGACTCTTTTAAGTCAAGACTAAAGACTTATCTATACTCCCAAGCCTTTCCTGACGTCCTCTGAGTGAGGGCTACATGTATATATGTATGTAGTTTGATTTGTTGTGCTATTCTTATAACAAATGTAAAGCACTTTGGCTAACGAGAGTTGTTTTTTAAATGTGCTATATAAATAAATGTGACTTGTGACTTGAAAGAATAAGTTCACAGGAAAGTGTTTAAGAAGGAACTGCAGATGCTGGAAAATCAAAGGTAGACAAGTGCTGGAGAAACTCAGCGGGTGAGGCAGCATCCATGGAGCGAAGGAAATAGGCATTGTTTCAGGCCAAAACCTTTCTTCAGTTCACAGGAAAGGTGATTTCACATTTCCAAATCACCTGCAGAGTTTTGGTGGAGGGAATAAATAGAATGGGTCATTCAACTGCAGGTAGAGAAGCAGGATTTATAACTTTTAATTGATACAGGACAGGCTGCTGTGCCCACCCCCTGGAGAGTGGGGGGAAGCTACCTACAAGCCCTGGGCGATTAACTACTTATGTATGGACAGCAATTAACCGATGTCTTGCCAGATCTGCATTCCCAGGTTAGAAACATAGAAACATAGAAAATAGGTGCAGGAGGAGGCCATTCGGCCCTTCGAGCCTGCACCGCCATTCAATATGATCATGGCTGATCATCCAACTCAATATCCTGTACCTGCCTTCTCTCCATACCCCCTGATCCCTTTAGCCACAAGGACCACATCTAACTCCCTCTTAAATATAGCCAATGAACTGGCCTCAACTACCTTCTGTGGCAGAGAATTCCAGAGATTCACCATTCTCTGTGTTAGAGGAGCTGGGCTGAAAACCAGTGAGCACAGGGACGAATCCATAAAGGCTACATGATGACTATGTGTTGGGACAAGAAGAAATTGAGACTTGTGTTGAAAGGAACAACCAAGTGCTACCAACAACATCAACTGCCGTGAAGATTGAAGATCATCGTCGTTGAATACATTTCATTGACTGTGAACAGTTCGTGGAAACAAGGAAGGACAATGGGCTATTGACCCTCCTTTTATTCTGGGGTGGCCCACATGGACTGGACTTTCTTCAGAATTTAAAGGATGGTACACACCTCCTTTTAAACAAGATTGGACTCAAACATGACAAGCGCAGCAGAGATACCCTGACTACAGACAGTAAGAGATCCACAAAGGCCAGTTAAATCTACCTGTTTTTGCGTCAACCAAAGCACTGGTGTATTTTTCGGAAACAGTATGTTTGTGACAGTGCATTGTTATCTTGCATATGCAGTGCCACACAAGAGAAGAATGAACCAGTTACACCAGCACACGGGGTGTTCCAAACAAAGCCTAATGAAGGCTGAGCAATTTTTATGATCCTTTTCCTGTCTTATGGTAGTATAATAGTGTCACGGGAACTAATTAATATGGCTTCTGCTTTGCAGACATTTGCTAATGCCACTGCCGTCTCCTTGAGTGCAACCCAGGAGGAGGTAGTAGGGGTAACAGCTGAGATGGTACCTATGAGGACTGTAGTATTATAAAACAGAATGGCCTTAGATTTTATCCTAGCAGAAAAACAAGGGACATGTGCAATAATAGGTCAAGAATGTTGTACTTTTATTCCCGATGCTGTCTCATACCATTTCAAGCAGGTTGCAATGCCACCAAATTCAAATACAGTCTCATACCATTTCAAGCAGGTTGCAATGCCACCAAATTCAAATGCTGTCTCATACCATTTCAAGCAAGGTGCAAGGCCACCAAATTCAAATGCAGTCTCGTACCATTTCAAGCAGGGTGCAAGGCCACCAAATTCAAATGCAGTCTCGTACCATTTCAATCAAGGTGCAAGGCCACCAAATTCAAAAGCAGTCTCGTACCATTTCAAGCAGGCTGCAAGGCTGAAAAAGTTACTTTTATAACAATCAAACGGGTTCGCTTCTTAATAAACAGACAACTCACAAACGTTTGGTAGACCAGTTCAAAACTTTACTTATTATCGGCGGATGGAAGTGGCAGTCCCTTAAGTCCTTTGCTATTTGATATTGTTTTGGAACCTTTGGCCACCGCTATTAGGGAATCCCCTAATATTTTTGGTATTGTCCGTGGGAATAAGACACATAAGCTATCTCTTTATGCAGATGATCTGTTTATATTCATTTCTAACCCTGAGAAATCTATTCCGGCAATAGTAGCATTACTTAATCAATTTAGTAGTTTTTCTGTTTATAAACTAAATCTTAGTAAGAGTGAGCTTTTCCATTAAATAATCTAGTTTTGAATTATGGACAGTTTCCACTTAGATTGACTACCGAAAGTTTTACTTATCTAGGTATTAAGATCACCAAGAAACACAAGGATTTATTTAAAGCTAATTTTATGCCTTTAATTGACCACATTAAACAACAGTTTACTAAATGGTCACCAATGTCCTTATCCTTAATCGGCCGAATCAATGCTATTAAAATGTTCATTTTACCCAAATTTCTGTATTTATTTCAGATGATACCAATTTTTATTGCCAAATCTTTCTTTGATAATATAGATTCCAAAATTTATTCATATATATGGCAGAATAAAAATTCCAGACTAAGTAAAAAATACTTACAGAATTTTTTTTTTAAATGGTGGTTTGGCATTGCTGAACCTTAGATTCTACTATTGGGCTGTCAATGTTCATTTTCTAACATTTTGGACAAAATATTTAGAAGATACCCAATGCCCAGGATGGATAAATCTTGAACATGATTCCTTACAAGGCTATCATTGGCTTCTATTCTAGGGGCCTCGTTACCTTTTTCATTGACGAGATTGAATAAATATACGACTAACCAATAATAAGACATACGTTTCGAATATGGTTTCAATTTCGTAATTTTTTTAACTAAATGATTTTATCTTATCGAGTCCTATCTTATCAAATTTTCTCTTCCAACCTTCTAGTACTGATCAAGTCTTTTTGTTATGGAAGAGGAAGGGATTAGTAGCTTTTCGTGATTTGTTTTCGGATGGTTGTTTTATGTCTTTCGAACAAACTCTCCAATAAATATAATTTACCTAATTCCACACTTTTTTAGATATTTACAAATTAGACATTTTTTGAAGGCTACTCTACCCCTTTTCCGTTACCACATCAAACCGAAATTTTGGAAAACATTTTACATTTGAACCCTTATCCGAAAGGATTAATAACGACTATTTATGAGTTGATTTTGAAATTACAATAGATATATTTGACAAATTAAGAATGACTGGGAAAGAGAACTCCAAATGTCTCTGTCTATAGTGAAATGGGAGGGGATTCTTCAATTAATCAATACCTCTTCAATGTGTGCATATGATACAATTCAAGGTGGCTCACAGAGTTCATACGTCAAAAGATAAGTTGGCTCGTTACTATGGTTATATAAATCCTACCTGTGACAGATGTAAATCGGAAGTGGCCTCATTTTGGTCCTGCCCACATTTGGAAAAATATTGGAAAGACACTTTTGATACAATCTCTGTAGTCTTAGGGTATTGATTTAAAACCTCATCCTATTACTGCAATTTCTGGGCTCCCAATGTTAGATTTTATTCATTTGTCCCGCTCCGCCCATCGGTTGATTGCTTTTACCACACTAATCGCCAGAAGATCTATTTTATTTAAATGGAAAGACTCCAACCTCCGACCACACTCCAGTGGTACTCTGAAACGATATCAATTTTGAAAAAAATCAGGAGTGACATTGTTGAACCCTTGGTTAAATTTGATAAGACTTGGGAAATTTATTCAACACTTTCATACAACATAAATTGCTCCCTCTTTAACTGTTATAAAATTTTACCTCTATATGGTGGAACGGACTTGACGACAAACAGACTTAAATCGTTGTAATTCTCAGTTCAGATTCTGTTTTGCTTTGCTTTGTTTTTTATTTATTTATTTATTTATTTATTTATTTTTCCTTTCTTTTTTCCCTTTAGTTTAGGGGGGTTTTGTTTCTTCATTTTTTCCTCTTTTTTTTGTCTTTTTATCTTTGTGGTTTTTTTCTACATATATGATTGGCAAATAAATATTCCGGATTTCGTTGCTTCAGGGGTGATAGAATTGGAGGGGCAAGAGGTGGGGGTGTTGCATTGCTTTGTCAAGGAAGATATTACAGCAGTGCTTTGGCAGGATAGATTAGAGGGCTCGTCTTGGGAGGCTATTTGGGTGGAACTGAGAAATGGGAAAGGTGTAGCAACCTTATAGGGTGTATTATAGACCACCAAATGGGGAGCGAGAATTGGAAGAGCAAATATGTAAGGAGATAGCAAGATTTAGTAGTAAGCACAAGGTAGTGATTGTGGGAGATTTCAATTTTACACACATAGACTGGGAAACACATTCTGTAAAAGGGCTGGATGGTTTGGAGTTTGTAAAATGTGTGCAAGATAGTTTTTTGCAGCAATACATAGAGGTACCTACTAGTGAAGGGGCAGTGCTGGACCTCCTGTTAGGAAATGAGACAGGCAGGTGGCGGAGGTATGCGTCGGGGAGCACTTCGGGTCCAGTGATCACAATACCATTAGTTTCATATAATTATGGAGAGGGTCAGAACTGGACCTAGGGTTGAGATTTTTGTTTGGAGAAAGGCTAACTTTGAGGAGATGCGAAAGGATTTAAAAGGAATGAATTGGGACATGTTGTTTTATGGGAAGGATGTAGAAGAAAAATGGAGGACATTTAAGGGTGACATTTTAAGAGTACAGAATCTTTATGTCCCTGTTCGGTTGAAAGGAAATAGTAAAAAATGGAAAGAGCATGGTTTTCAAGGGAAATTGGACACTTGGTTCGGAAAAAGAGAGAGATCTACAATAATTATAGGCAGCATGGAGTAAATGAGGTGCTTGAGGAGTATAAAGAATGTAAAAAGAATATAAGAAAGAAATTAGAAAAGCTAAAAGAAGATATGAGGTTGCTTTGGCGAGTAAGGTGAAAGTAATCCAAAGGGTTTCTACAGCTATATTAATAGCAAAAGGATAACAAGGAATAAAATTGGTCCATTAGAGAGTCAGAGTGGACAGCTATCTGCAGAGCCAAAAGAGATGGGGAGATATTGAACAATTTCTTTTCTTCGGTATTCACGAAGGAGAAGGATATGGAATTATGTGAGGTAAGGGAAAACAAGCAGAGTTGCAATGGAAACTGCGAGATTCAAAGAAGAGGAGGTGCGGACACTTTTGAAAATATGAAAACGGATAAGTCTCAGGTCCTGACAGGATATTCCCTAGGACATTGAGGGAAGTTAGTGTAGAAATAGCAGGGGCTATGACAGAAATATTTCTATTGTCATTGGAAACGGGAATAGTGCCGGAGGATTGGCGTACTGCGCATGTTGTTCCGTTGTTTAAAAAGGGTTCGAAGAGTAAACCTAGCAATTAAAGACCTGTTAGTTTGACGTCAGTGGTGGGCAAATTAATGGAAAGGATACTTAAAGATAATATATATAAGCATCTGGATAAGCAGGGTCTGATTAGGAACAGTCAACATGGATTTGTGCCTGGAAGGTCATGCTTGACTAATCTTCTTGAATTTTTCGAAGAGGTTACTAGGGAAATTGATGAGGGTAAAGCAGTGGATGTTGTCTATATGGACTTCAGTAAGGCCTTTGACAAGGTTCCTCATGGAAGGTTGGTTAAGAAGGTTCAATTGTTGGGTATTAATGGTGGAGTAGCAAGATGGATTCAACAGTGGCTGAATGGGAGATGCCAGAGAGTAATGGTGGATGGCTGTTTTCAGGTGGAGGCCGGTGACTACTGGGGTGCCTCAGGGGTCTGTGTTGGGTCCACTGTTGTTTGTCATGTACTCAATGATCTGGATGATGGTGTGGAAAATTGGATTAGTAAGTATGCAGATGATACTAAGATAGGTGGTGTTGTGGATAATGAAGTAGATTTTCAAAGTCTACAGAGAGATTTAGGCCATTGGGAAGAGTGGGCTGAAAGATGGCAGATGGAGTTTAATGCTGACAAATGTGAGGTGCTACAACTCGGCAGGACAAATCAAAATAGACGTACACGGTAAATGGTAGCGAATTGAGGAATGCAGTTGAACAGAGGGATCTAGGAATAACTGTGCATAGTTCCCTGAAGGTGGAATCTCATGTAGATAGGGTGGTAAAGAAAGCTTTTGGTGTGCTGGCCTTTATAAATCAGAACATTGAATATAGAAGTTGGGATGTAATGTTAAAATTGTACAAAGGCAATTGGTGAGGCCAATTCTGGAGTATGGAGTACAATTTTGGTCGCCTAATTATAGGAAGGATGTCAACAAAATAGAGAGAGTACAGAGGAGTTTTACTAGAATGTTGCCTGGGTTTCAGCAACTAAGTTACAGAGAAAGGGTTGAACAAGTTAGGTCTTTATTCTTTGGAGCGCAGAAGGTTAAGAGGGGACTTGTTAGAGGTCTTTAAAATTATGAGCGGGTTAGACAGAGTGGACGTGATAAGCTTTTCCCATTGAGAGTAGGGAAGATTCAAACAAGGGGACATGACTTGAGAATTAAGGGACTGAAGTTTAGGGGGAACATTAGGGGGAACTTCTTTACTCAGAGAGTGGTAGCTGTGTGGAATGAGCTTCCAGTGGAAGTGGTGGAGGCAGGTTCGATGTTATCCTTTAAAAATAGATTGGATGGGTATATGGACGGGAAAGGAATGGAGGGTTATGGTCTGAGTGCAGGTAGATGGGACTAGGGGGGAGTATTTATTTTTAATTTAAAAAAAATTAATAATAAAAAAAAAATGTTCGGCACGGACTTGAAGGGCCGAGATGGCCTGTTTCCGTGCTGTTATGGTTATATGGTTATATGGTTATAAGCTTTCTCTTAAAGATGTAACTCTATTTACATAGAGGTCTATATTCAATGTGTATTTTGACACTGGACATATTAGGTTATACCTGTTATCAGTGTAATCCTGATCCCTATGTATCAATATCATTGTTATGTTTATCATTATTCTTTTTGCTCTGTTTCTTATGTTTTGTTTTTGTTTTTTGGAAAAAAACGAATAAAAGATTTTAAAAGAAAGAAAACTATACACAAACCCTTCTGAAAAATACATACACAATTCCTTCTTAAAAAATACATACACAAAGCCCAATTGGTCTTACTTTGTCTGTTTCTAAGAACCCCAGCAGGGAACCCAATTCAATGTCTGATGAAAGATCACAGATGTTCCCGGGAGTTTCTCGGGGAGTCGGTCTTACAAAGGGGCCAATAGAGCTCAGTTGTCTCCCTTCCAATCCCGGCAACCTCTGCAACCTCTAACACAGTCAGCTGTTGATGGGGTCCCAGTGAGGCCTGCATGACTATGCCAATGAAAAAGTTACTTTTATAACAATCAAACAGGTTTGCTTCTTAATAAACAGACAACTCCACAAACGTTTGGTAGACCAATTCAAAACGTTACTTATTATCGGCCGATGGAAGTGGCCGGGAGAACTCTAGTCAAGTGAGCAATACAGACACTTCACTGTCCTCATTCCACTTCCCCGAACAACAGATTACATCGTATTATATCGTGTTTTTTTTGTCACCTTAGCACATTCCACAAACATTAGTCATGGTCAGAGATACAGAGAATAAAGGTTACTACAAGATGCGTCACATCAAAGGCATCTTTTCATATGGTACAAGGACTTTACATATCAAAGGCATCGGACATTTGGTGCAAGGTATTTTACATATTAAAGGCATCGCCAATTTGTCAATACCCTTTAGTGAGATCAATCTAACTTCCTCTCTAGTCAAATGGTAGACAAATGTTATAGTCATTTCATTATTCTCAATACACAGCAACCTGAGGCAAGCCTAGACTTGCCTTTCTGTATTAATCTACTGCAGAAAAGCCTGATTGAGACTAATTATAAGCTGTAAGTTTTTCTTATATTTTCTTATATTTTTAACATAATTCAGCCTTATCAAGGCCACCAAATTCAAATGCAGTCCTCGTACCATTTCAAGCAGTGTGCAAGGCCACCAAATTCAAATGCAGTCTCGTACCATTTCAAGCAGGGTGCAAGGCAAGGACATTTTTAATGTCACATACACCAATTGGTGTAGTAAAATTTGAGTTGCCATTTGCAGCACACAATATAAAATAAAACACAACATTAAAGAATTTAACATTGAACATAAAACTTCCCCCCACAATGTGAGGGACGGCAACAAAGACCAGTTCTCTTCCTCTTGTTCACCCAATGGTCGGGCCTATTGGAAACCTCCGTGGTCGCCGCGACGGCGGCCCGATGTTTCAGGCCCTCTTGCTGGATGATGGAGCTCCCGATGTTGGGAGAACGCTCTCAGCGGCTTGGAGTGTCTGGAACAGCCGCTTCCTCCCCGGAGACCGCGGCTCCCGAAGTCCACAGGCCGCGCTGGTCGGAGCTCCGACACTCGGCGAAAGATCCCAGGCTCCGCGATCTTGCAGTCAGCGCCGCACCGCAACCACAGCTCCGCGATGTTGGAGTCGGTGGTCTCAGCACTCTGGAGCTTACCACACAGCGACCTGGGTAAGGCATCGCCCGCTCCGCGTTGGTGCTTCAGCGCTCTGCTGCCGCCAAAGCTGGGGTTCTGGTAGGTCCCGGCAGGAAACGCTCCTCCAGTCCCATTGGTAGGCCGCGAAGAGGGGATGAAGATGCGGCTTGGTGGGAAATCACATCTCCGACCAGGTAGGGACTGAGAAATACAGAGAGTTGTGAATTTATGGAATTCCCTGCACAGAGGGCAGTGGAGGCCAAGTCACTGGATGGATTTAAGAGAGAATTAGATAGAGCTCTAGGGGCTAGTGGAGTCAAGGGATATGTGCAGAAGGCAGGCACTGGTTATTGATAGGGGACGATCAGCCATGATCACAATGAATGGCGGTGCTGGATCGAAGGGCCGAATGGCCTCCTCCTGCACCTATTTTCTATGTTTCTATGTTTCTAATGGGCATTGAAATTCAAAATAGTAAAATTGAAGGCTTAGACTGAATTTGGTTAAATTGGAACATTTATCATGGTTTGCTTCAAATTAAAGTCACGCCTTTAGTGGAATGTAGACTGACCCAAGCTGAAATTTATATGAATTCTTGTCATCAGATATACATAGTATAACACCGTGTGAGGATGAAGAAGGATATTCAGTGTTGATCCTAGAATAATAAAGAGTAAGTTAGGGAAACAGATAGGAATACAATATAGTAGGTTCAATAGATAATAGAATAGAGCTAGGTTCAAGTGAAATAGAAATAGCGAATGTGTGTGAAAGCATGAGTGCATGATGGTAACTTGCTTTGTCCCAAGCTTCTTAGGATGTTTTCTGGGGTTTAGGTTTGACTGTGGAAGGTGAAGGAAGACTGGGCAGGAACACAGATGGAGGGAGTTTGCACCCACGAAAACCCGGGAGGTGGAGACTCCTCAGACAGGACTTGTGAAGTCATGCCCATGAAAACTCGGGAGGTGGAGACTCCTCAGACAGGACTTGTGAAGTCATGCCCATGAAAACTCGGGACGTTTACAAGATTCTGAGAAGAAACAACATCATCTGTGTTACTGATGGATGGGAAATGTAAAGCACACTTATGTATATCTGGTTAGCTGATCACTGAGCCACAATGTTAATCCTGGCTAACTTGGACCAGCCAGGACTTCAAAATGTGGTTAAGTTTCAGGGTTTGCTGGGAGATTTGGTCAAATGGAATTGCTGTCTGCAGAGCTGGGACAGGCTGCGAGAGGTGCCAGGGAGTCTGGAACTTAGATACAATTTGCAAGCAAAGAATGGGAAGCCTTGCCATCCCTGTCAATCTGGTACTAAATGCATAGAATGGATTGGATGGCTGCAAACCAGACATACACCTTGTAAATAGCTTGTAAATAATGTTGCAGAGTCTGACTCTGCTAAGTGATGATTGGATGGGGTGTTGAGCCTTGTCTGAGGGTTCTGGTAATCAGGGTAAATGTTTCCAAGTTGACTTCATCTCAAAGTCCATTTGTGAATACAATGTTTTGAACTGTTGTATCATTGGGTCAGGGAAATGCATGTTATGTATGGGGTTAATAGATGTTTGTAATTGGGTGATTAAGAGACAACCCCGTGTGGTTCGGCCCTCGAGATCGCGATGCATATAAAAGTCCGTGGTCACAAGGCTCAGGGTCGATCTTCTGGAAGAGCGCTCAGGACCGTGTACCCTTCTGGAGTGCCTCTGTCTGCGCGAGGCTTAGAGGGCTTGAACATATAGACGCAGAGATCAAACCCGCGATGGGATAGGTACAATGTGTGATCTGTGACGCGCTTTTGGTAAAATAAAACGTAGTTGATTCAAGTGCTAGATTCAGTGTTTTTACTGAAACTAGACTGGGGGGAAGCTTAGAAACGAGCAATTATCAGAAACCCATGTGGTCACAGGGCGATCCTGCAAATCCCACATACAGACAGCACCTGAGGTCATGCTCGAACTTGCAAACCAGTATCTGCAGTTCCTTGTTGTCTGGAAAAGTTTAGCCGGGTGAATATTCTCGTACGGAACCAAATTTTATCGTTAGAATTTTCCACAGACATTCAAGCAATTATTGGTGTTGAGCAGAGGAGACTTAATGAGGAGATGAAGCCAGTAAACCCACTTCATTCCGAAAACCCTCGGTCTCTCTCAGTCTCCAGTCTTTCAGTTCAAAGCCTCTCCCCATCTCTCTCACTCAAAGTCTCTCAGGGTCCCAATCTCTCTCGGTCTCCCAGTCTCCCAACCTCTCACAATCTCTCCCAGTCTCACCGCCTCTGTGTCTCAGCCTCTCTCAATCTCCCCATCTCTCCCAGTCTCTCCTCTTCTCTCCAGTCTCTCCCAGTCTTTCCTCGTCTCTCCCAGTTTCTCCCCATCTCTCCCAGTCTCCCGTCTCTCCCAGTCTCTCAGTCTCTCCCCATCTCTCCCAGTCTCTCCCAGTCTTTTCTTGTCTCTCCCAGTTTCACCCCGTCTCTCTCGGTCTCTCCTCGTCTCTCCCAGTCTCCCAGTCTCTCCTCGTCTCTCCACGTCTCTCCTCGTCTCTCCCCGTCTCTCTCAGTTTCACCTCATCTCTCCCAGTCTCTCCTCGTCTCTCCCAGTCTCTCAGTCTCTCCTCGTCTCTCCCAGTTCTCCCCCAGTCTTTCCTCGTCTCTCCCAGTGTCTCCTCGTCTCTCCCAGTCTCTCCTCGTCTCTCCCAGTCTCTCAATCTCTCCTCGTCTCTCCCAGTCTTTCCTCATCTCTCCCAGTCTCTCCTCGTCCCTCCCAGTCTCTCCCCGTCTCTCTCAGTTTCACCTCGTCTCTCCCAGTCTCTCCTCGTCTCTCCCAGTTTCTTCCCCTCTCTCAGTCTCCCCGTCACTCTCAGTCTCCTCGTCTTCCAGTCTCCCCGTCTCATCAGTCTCCCCGTCTCTCTCAGTATCCCCATCTCTCTCGGTCTCTCCCAGTCTGCACGACTGCTCTCCATTCATGGGAAGTAGCCTTGCCCGTCTTGATGACCACATGATGTCTGTCACATTCAGTTCAAATCTGTTGGCAGTCACATTCTGCCTATGTTTGCATTTCTGTCAGTGAAATAGTGAACTAAGAAAGAAGAACAAGTTGCTCATTCCTTTAAATAATCCAGTGGTTCCATTTATTCTTAAGCTTATTATTTGCAATCAAGGTTTGTAACAAAAAAAAGCCCAGAGTCAGTCAGTTCATTTTAGTTTTTAGTTTAGAGATACAATGTGGAAACAGGTCCTTCGGCCCACTGAGTCCAAGCCAACCAGCGATCCCGCACATTAATTTCTATCCTACCCACTTGGGAACAATTTACAGAAGCCAATTAACCTACAAACCTTACCATTGGCCCATCAAGTCTACTCCGCCATTCAATCATGGCATATCTTTCCCTCTCAAGCCCATTCTCCTGCCTTCTCCCCATAAATCCTTGACATCCGTACATACCTCATATATCATGCCACACTATGGATGGCTTACCAACCTGGTTCCAAAGTCACGACCTGAAACATCATCCATCCTTTTTCTCCAGAGATACTGCCTGACCCGTTGAGTTACTCCAGCACTTTGCGTCTAGCACACTAGTTCTATGTTTAGTTTAGGAGATACAGTGGGGAACAGGCCCTTCGGCCCACCGAGTACATGCCGTCCATCGACCACCCGTTCACACCAATTCTATGTTATCCAACTTCTCATCCACTCCCTACACACTAGAGGGCAATTTACAGAGGGTCAATTAACCTACAAGCCTGTATGTCTTTGGGATGTGGGAGGAAGCGGAGCACCCAGAGAAACCCACGTGGTCACAGGGAGAACAAACAAAATCCATCCAGTCAGCACCCGAGGTCAGGATTGAACCAGGGTTTCTAGTGCTGTGAGGCAACAAATCTACCGCTGCGCCACCGTTCCAACCTATAGTTGTGAGGTTCAGCATGGTAGGCTGCTATGGAAGGTTAGATCGCATGGGATCCAAGGAGAGTTAGCCGAATGGATAGAAAATTGGCTCCATGGAAGGAAGCAGAGGGTGATGGTGGAAGGTTGCTTCTCGGACTGGAGGCCTGTGACTAGTGTGTGTGCCTCAGGGTTCGATGCTGGGCCCGTTACTGTTTGTCATCTACATCAATGATTTGGATGTGAACATACAGGGCAAGATTAGCAAGTTTGCTGATGATACATTAGTGGTTGGTCTTGAAGATGGTTGTGAACGATTGCAGCAGGATCTGGATCGATTGGCCAGGTGGGCTGAGGAATAGTTGATGGAATTTAAAACAGAGAAATGTGAGGTGTTGCATTTTGGGACATCGAACAAGGGCAGGGTCTACACAGTGAATGGTTGGCCTCTGGGTAGTGTAGGGCAGAGGGATCTAGGAGTACAGGTGCATGGTCCTTGAATGTCGAGTCGCAGGTAGTTAAGGTGATCAAAAACACTTTTGGCACTTTGGCCTTCATCAGTCAGAGTATTGAGTATAGAAGTTGGGATGTCATGTTGCTGTTGTATAAGACCTTGGCGAGGATGCATTTAGAATATTGTGTTCAGATCTGGGCACCATGTTATAGGAAAGATTTTGTCAAGCTGGAAAGGGTACAGAGAGATTTACGAGGATGTTGCCAGGACTAGAGGGTGTGAGCTATAGGGAGAGGTTGAGTAGGCTGGGTCTCTATTCCTTGGAGTGCAGGAGGATGAGGGGTGATCTTATAGATGTGTATAAGATCATTAGAGGAATAGATCTGGTAGATGCACCGTCTCTTGCCCAGTGTAACTGTCCTCCCTACATGATTGTTAACAGTAGTACGTAGATTGACAGCCAGCCAAACTCGATTCAATAATCAAACGCGAGTCAGGAAGTTAGCATCTCAGCTCTCAAGTTTAATGACTTTCCAGTGCTGTCACATTCTTATCATTGAAAAACGAGTGAAAACCTATAAAGGAAAAGGAAGATACACAAATTACTCTCCTTTGCAGAAATATACATTTAGATAGAAACAAACAAATCTTCTGAAGAGTGAAACATATAGGGCAAATATATAACAAACAATATACCTCAATCCGTCTAATGCCACTGCAAATCCTATTCCTTGTATGTTAAGGTGCTATAAAATGGCCGCCTGCTAACAATCTGAACATTCACAAATG